>WWET01000042.1:768993-785590 GCA_011038615.1 Limnodynastes dumerilii | reverse complement strand
AAGAATACCTTGAAAGTAGATGCTGGAGATTCCAAAATACTGAAATGTACAGGACATATATTACCAGGAGATTTGGTTGAATGCCTTCTTGGCATGGAAAGACAGAAAGATAGTAGGAAGGGACTGAGAATTATCTATATGTATAAGATCAATAGTGCAACAGGTATTGTCTTGGCTGACTGGTGTTTTGGTAGATTATATAAATTAAAATAAAATGTATGAAACGTGGTGAAGGGTCATGAACAAGATGGCCAGATGAATCTTATTTGGTCAAAAAGTTTTAGATCTCAGTTTAGAAGACAAAAAATATATCCACCTGGTCCCCTTTTTGTAAGAGTTGATTCAGCCACTGCAACATGCTGGCCTTCTGGTTTGAAAGTAGTAGATTAAGTTTCCTGCAAATTCTGGTACTTTAGGTAGAAGGATGGGATAATTTGAGGCTTTGTGAACGCCATCAGGATTATGAAAGGTAAAGGAAGGTGGTGATCTTAACTCTTCTGTCATGTTTGGAACAATTGGAAGGGGGTTGCAGTCTCCGGCACAAAAATTATGTTTACGAAATAGAGACAGGCGAAAGCTTAAGAATGTTTTATTCTTTGAAAAACAAAATATTTAAAATACTATGGTTATCAAAAAAAAAAGCATCATTGCATTACATATAGTCAAGTGCCTTACAATTAGATTCCAATTCTGCTTCTTTTATAAAATGCCATAAAAGCAAAATGAAAGCTTAATTTTTTTAAATATATTATATTATGAAAACCAAAGCCAAAGAAAAGGACAGTATACAAAAGGATACCAATCAAATATATAAACTACATTTACAAGTACTACCTTTATTTGGATTATAAATGTTACCTATCAACAATTCATAAATATCAGGTAAATAATAAATATATCATGCTATTAAAAATCACTTTTAAGTGTAAGATGGTTGTAGTTCGATTGAACTAGGACCAAATCTGCCTTATTACTGGTATAAAACCTTGTCAGTGCTGCTTTATTTTCCGAAGCCTACTCACAAAAATACCTTATTTTGGTACTTTAAGGGTCAGACTCCTTGGCTAATAGCCAAAAAATGAAGCTGGATACAACTCAGTATATCTGATTTTGGTCTACATACATGGAAGATAAGGACAAGTGTCTCTAAAGCTTGAAGACAGTACGTTCATCTTCTGACGAAAAAGTCTTGGTCACTGTTGGAAACACCAAAGGAGATGACTTGCCGGAAATGGGTTTCATATTTTTGCTACGACAAAACTGTGTCAACCTTAAAGAAAGATGGTAGCTCAAAGAAAGAGTAATAATGCACTGTGTTGATGGTGTTCTCTTAGCGGTTGCTACATGTTGTACTATGTCCACTGAGTGTGGTATGATAGTCAACAATAATTACATAGACCATTTCTATGGGACAATTCCATTAAATGAACTCAAGTGGTATCTTTTGGTTGGAAAATATTTTTACTGTTGGAGAAAGATTATATGTTAATGAGGAAATCCAGATTTTCTTTTCCCTCACAATGGCTTTTTAATGATTCCACCTTAAACCTCCACTGCCTTTCAATCTCCAACCTGAAAATGTATCTTTCTTATGTAGGAATTCCATTTGCTGTTATTTAACAACACATTTATTTAATCTTTTTATATGAAATGTTAATCTGTTTCTCTATTTCTTAGAGCTTTGATTGTAACCAATATATTTATATATTAACATCTTTAGTGCAGTAAGATGTGCTGCACAATTAAAATTGTGTTTTACATGAATTAGTACTTCGGTGACCAAGTTGACCAGGTCCCGTTAATTTGTATACATGCAGTACTGTGATAGACAACCCGGAACAAGGTTTTTCAGTTATACTGCAGTATTCCAGGTAAATGCTTTGCTATTACCAATTTTTACAATCTATCTGGGTTCTTTCCATTTAGCCCCTTCACTGCCAGATGTGCTCAGAGAGAGCACTGTTCCACTAAGGGGTTGGCATTACATTTTTACAATAAGTACAGTAAGCTATAATCAATTTTGAAAGCGGGATTGGTTAAAATATTACAGGGGGTATAGGTTTTAAAGGTTAATTAAATCTTCTTCTCCAAATGCTGTATCTATTGAGGGAGCCATCTTTGGGCTAAATTGCCTTCATTATATGTAGCAGCTTTGTGTGATGAAACCACCTCATTGTTTTTCTAGCTGACATGGAGATAGTACTATTCACACAAAACTTTTTTAAGTGTGTCCAATATAATAGTGAGAGTCTTTTTTAAAAATGTTTTGCTAAGTTCTGCTTTATTGAACCGAGCAATGTTCTTTTTTATGTTAAATTGTAAATAGAATGATGGTATATAGCTGTATAACAGTATTATATAAACGCACACGGTTTGCAGTGTGTGGTGTTTTCCATTTCATGTTACTTTTATTATTTATTTTGTACAATGGTGCTTAAGGATTAACTTAAAGTGGTCAACTAGCTTGTTTCACGAAATCTCTATATGAAATGAACCTAATGGGCCAGATTTACTAAGCTGCGGGTTTGGAAAAGTTGAGATGTTGCCCATAGCAACCAATCAGATTCTAGTTCTCACTTTCCTATTACACACTAGAGAATGTCAGCTAGAATCTGATTGGTTGCTATGGGCAACATCTCCATCTCGTCCATCTTTTAAAACCAGCAGCTTAGTAAATCTGGCCCAAGATCTTAAATGCAACATGGACTCATAGGCTCTGACTTTAATTAATTGGAACAACAATTTTACATTTAATATGACATACTTTAAAGTTTGAGCCCAATGTAGAGTTGTGCGCAAATAGAAAACATGCAAATGCATAAGCAGCATTCTGGACACTTTAGATTCTGAGAGCGGTACGGGGCATTCCGATGTAGACTCGAGGCGTGCTTGCCCACGTTATGTTTAGTTGAAAAGTATGCAATTGTGACAATTTTAACTGCCCAACAACAAGTTTGTTAACAAAAATGTTCAGGGGACTCATCATTGCATGCTAATAGTGTATACATTGCTAACTTTTACCAATAAAAATATACAGAACTCTACAATGGGCTAACTGCCATCAAACTTATCTACCACACCACAATTTTCTTCTACATTGATCTCTTAGTGCATTCATTCTTTGGATGTGATAAAATTCATGGACTGTAAAGACCTCTCCAAAACCTTAATCCATAATTCCTATAGCTACAAATTCATCCAATTAATCTTCAATTCATTTTATAAGCAGATTTTATTAATATTTTCACAGACCATATATTGACCTCACAGTCAGTGGTCACACAGCCACAACCATCGTGGTCATCTATTTTAAAATAAATAATAAATTAAAACGTAGTCCACTGGCCATGGCAGTTCCATATAGTACTGGCTCAGGGGGCAGAAGCCTTCAGGACCAGCTGGCTCTTCTCCTTACTGCATGGTAGAGCCAGCCTTTACTGTTAAGAAATAGCAATTTTCCAGATCTTGTATTGATATCAGTAGTTACAAAAAGTCAAGAAATGTGTGTCCTTCAAACTTCCATGCTTACGAATTGAGATATATCTTTATATCAGTCTTTATTTAACTTACCATTCTATTATATTGATTTAAAAGACCTTGATCGTTTACCTAAAAGTGGCTCATGGTTGGCACAATAGGGCCATAGAAGGGACATAATAGTTATTCACCTCTGAAATTGTCTTTTCTTCATTGAAATTAGGATGAAACCAATCAATAAAGTTTTAAGTCCTTAAGAGTCACCAGGAATGAAGTCCAAATTTAGCAAATGTCACATGCACTCACTTCATTTAAATATGAGTTTTTAGACACAACACAGCAAAACATTACTGGCATATGGATACAATAGGAATATTTATAAAATATGATGCATGTGTAAAGGCGTTGGGATATTTAGTAACTAATCAGGTTTTGTTTCCTAATACAGTTTGTCAAAAAAGAAAATAGTTGTAATGCATTCAGTAATGTATTGTTGTACTACACTAGGGAATTTTATAAATCTATATAATTTTAGAGGAGTATCATTCAAAATAAAAGTATTATATATGTAAACAATGGTTATCAAATTAGAAACTGGCACCTATTAGCTGAACATTAATAAAGTCTGATGTTTTAAGAGTTTACCAGGATTAGATTTTACACCATATTATCACAACCATCAAGATAAGGTGAACACTTTATAGTTCATTAACAAACAAGATGCTGGATTGGTACAATGCATGTGAATAAAATACATCTATAAATAAGTATATATATATAAGAGCATATACAAAGCATGACACAATTTTGTTACAATTATTTCCATTAATAATGTATGGCATCCACACTGCAAACATTTTTTATGCATTTATTACTGTTTTGTACAAATATTTAATGATGAAGTTTGAAATGTTGCTATAGGGCTGGATCCAGACTTCAGTAAAGAGATCCCCTATTCTGCTTGTACTGTAAGAACTTCTGCACAGAAAGCAGGATTGGGGCGGCTGTGTTCCGTGCTGAGTGCAAGTCGCCACACATGGGGCTTTAAATTATATAGTAAATGCCTGGCTAAACCCTTATGTACAATCCAGTATTCCGCCCCCACACAGTGTTGCGAATGGAATACTTAAATCTCTTCCGCATGTAGGAGAGCAGGGGGATTGATTTTAAGAATGGATCCGGTCCATAATGTGCAAATTATAATCATCTACCTGTTTTCTTAAAGAATCATTTATATGAAATAAATAACATAATTGTAACCAGTGATGGAAGTGGCAGTCTGGAAATTGTCCTCAGAAATATAGAATGTAATTTGATCGTATTACAGTTAAACGTAGATGGCACCCTATATATGCCTATTTCCACCACTGATTGTCAGAATTCTTTTAGCAGTTAGCAAAGATCTTCATTTTATTGTTTGTTTATGCAAAATGTATATTGTTTTATGAACAAAAATTAAATATATTTAAATGCACTTCTATTATACTATCAATCTCATGTATTGTAAACTGTTAAGAGGGCATTTTGGTTGTATTTACACTATATTCATAAATTAATGCTGATATAGGTTAGATGAGCTGGAGTATATTAAATGTAAAATTTTGTATAATTTATGCAACTTTTTTAAACAGTTTTACATGTTTTTTTTCCAGTAGTCTCTGAATTAGTGCTTATTACATGTATATCTAATTTGCTAAGTGATATTCCTTTGTTACATATAAAGGGGTAGATCCAGAACTACGTCCGTCTTCTTTTAGACCGCATATACGCAATCTATGTATCGAAACGATACGCAGATTACGTACAATAGCTACTACGCATGCGCAGTAGCTATTGTTCATTGAATTACGGCCGTCTATGGAAGCGTGACGTAGTTCTGGATCCGGCCCAAAGTCAACAAGTGATCTTGAAACAGTGCTGTCCTGCCATAGATTTTTAAAACTGGTTGCTATATTTTAAGAGTTCAGAGGTCTAAAGCTGGGTACACACCATGGAATTCACTTGATCTGCAATGATTCTTTCCCTGACAATTGCAAGTCCCATGAGTAGGCTGATTCATGTGTATCGGTGGGAGACACCACCTCGAAATTCTGCTTTTATAAGTAAAGACAGACGAAAACTCTTTTTAGGCTGTCTCTATTTCGAAAAGATAATCATTTAAAAAAAAAATTTAGAATGGGTAAGTATGCCGATCAGCAAACTTATCCATTCATTTTTTGATAATGCCACCAACCGGAGAGGTTAGTATAAGAAAGTATTAGGGTCAGGCTGCGGGGTTGGGAGCCTTAGGGTCAGGCTGCGGAGAGGGGGAGGATTAGGGTTAATGTTTGGAACTGGTTGGGAGAGGACAACCCTATCGAACAAGGCCGTTCGCAGCGGCGACCCACAACCCATGTGTACACACCATGCCATATTTTCCTGGCAATATTTGAGATCATCATCTCTCCTAACCATCTGCTGAAACAATTGTGACTTCATACATACTGTACAGATATCTGCCTATACTTAACAGAAGGCTGACGGAAAAGTCAACTAGACGGTTGTACCTGCGTACACACTACCTAAATTTGTCCAACTTTGTACCGTTGATAATTGTGACTTTTAAGACGTTCATAAAAACAAATCTTCCAATGCTGTCTCTTCTCCCTACATATGAAGATTGTGGGAGTGTACACAATCTTGCAATATCATTTTAAATGGTCTAGAATCATATGATCAGTATGCCCGATAATTGCATAGGTGTGTACCCAATTTGAATTTCTAAGTAAGCATTAGTCTGTCGTTAAAGTAGTCAGGAAGTATGGAAAGTTACGATAAATAAATTTACCCTAATGTATGTCATATCAAAAGCTGGCCACGTTGTAATTAGTATGTATTTGATCTATACAGTCTTCACTAAAACAACTGAATAAGCATATAAAATGATTACTTATCTAAGAATTTTCTTAAAGGTCATGCACATAATGCATATAGACAATAACCTCTAAGTCTAAAAACAATGCCAATGTCCATTTATTTAGCATTCTGTATTAATCTGTTTTTGAGATTCTTTGCTTTAGTCATTGGTGAGACATTTAGTCTGGTGACCATGGTAATAGAACAGCAGCCATTTTGCAAAGTTGACTTTTAATATTTTTATTAAATATGAACAAAAAGTCAAGTTAGGCTTATCGTTGTTAGTATTAGAAAATGTTTTCTGAGAATTGTATTTTTATTTACAACTTTTGTTATAAACTTTCCACCTTTGATTTGTATTGTGTGTAAACACATAACCTCCATTATCTCTCTGTTTGTAAAGTTGAGACTTTTGGAAAAATGTTAGCTTGGTGTATATATGTACATATTTAAACATGTTCTAAAGTAAACATTGAAATACCTATTTTGGTCACTGCCAAATATGTTAAATGAAGAAATGAAAGCTCATATAAATATTGTAATTGCTATACTTCCGTTTAGTTGTTTTTGCCTTTCTGTTCTGTAAATCATGAAATGTTTATTTTACCATTTTGTTATTTGTACTGTGTAGCCTTTTCCTATCTTCATTATGCAGTATTGTATTTTAGCATTTTCTGATGTATATATTTTATTATTTTTTTTATTTTTTAGGAAATAAAAACTGTTGTGTATACTTTTTTTATTGTTTATAGTCATAAGCTGACTGACTTACTGACTAATGACTGCTTAATTAAACATGTCGGGCCGTATTTAGAGATCTGTCTTGCAATCGGGCCGCAAATATACGCACCTACGGAGCAAGTTACACCCACCAAAAACCCAGTCACTCCCCTTGCTTTCTCCGCTTGGACGTAGACTTAGACCTACATTGACTTGCCCTAACTAGCCACACTCACTTCCGTCCTTATGTGTCTTAGGTGCGTATATTTGCGGCCCTAAATCTGTAAGCGCGCCCACTTTCTATTATTTAAATGCCTTCCCCCGTCCATTTCTATGCTAATTCTTCGGTGCGTATATTTCCGTCGGACTTAGGTGCGGATTTTTCCACGCCCGATTCACAAGTCCGTCCCTTAGGCATTTCCGCGCTTATCCTCTACGTTGACGGCGTATAAAAGTTAGTACACACGCGCAGTTGATCCGATCCTAAAAATACGCATGGTACTTTCTTCAAAAACGGATCTCTGAATACAGCCCGTCATACTTTATCTAACACAAAATATCCAACCAGTTTATTTGCAACCATAAAACAGTCTTAGTATCCACTCCACTCACTTGAGTACAACTAGACTCTGAATTTATGAATTTAGGTAGTATAGTTGCCATGGGGTTTTCGTATCAGTTTTGTATTAAAAGCCAAATGGGCTCAATGACAAATCTGTGTTTGACCATATTCTCCCTTTCAGAAATGTAATCCTAACAATGGGTCTGTTCCAGAGTGAAGGGTTGAATGCATATGTTAGCCTCTGTTGCAGAGGCTCAGATGTAAAGCTCGGTATACTCTATACAAATATAGGGCTGATCGTCCATATGATTGTATAGTGTGGATGTTGGACTGATTTGGCAGAATGCAGACAAAACAGTACAGTGACGTTATCAACTGATAACAGCATGGGTTGGTCTGCACAGCCAATCCTACAAAGATGGCACTGTGTGGTCTGAAGATGTGCCCAGGGTTTCCCTGACTATGAGACTGTTTTGTAGGGAGCTGAGGAAATCGTACAAGTGTGTACTCGTACTTTTGGGTCTTTGGTTGTAATAATAAAATACGTTTAAATGAAAAAACACAGCCCTACAGACCTAAAACACAAACATTAAACAATGTATGTATTGAATAAAACATGCATTTTACTATAGTATTCTGACTAGTTTTCATTTTTAAATATCTTTTTATTATTTTTGCACATAGCAAGGCATTATCACATCATCTGCTTAAACATTTTTACATTACATTTTTGTGGGTTTAGTTTTGTTTGCTTATACCATGTTCACACTGCCGTCCCGGCAATATCCCAGGATTTTTGACCCGGTTTATTGCCGGGGCACACACCAGCCCAGCTCCTGAGACCCCGTTCACACTGCTGCTTAGACACTGGAAATTCCCGGGTCAGGCCCGTTCACACTGAACACGGGTCTGCCCTGGCATTAGTGGCTGACAAAAGATGAGGTCATTTAAAGGGGACTTCTTTTTTTACTATTGACGTCATGTAAAGGCGTCTCACTCTCCCCAATATGCTTCTTTCAGTGAGACCCGGGTTGAAAAACCCAGGTCACACTGGCGGCTACCCGGGTCGAACCCAAGAATAACCCTCCAAATGTCCCAAGTCTAATTCCCGGGTCAGTAGACCTGGGTAGCAGCAGACGCAGCAACGACTTGGGTTGTCAGGGCTTGCCCCGGCAATATCCCGAATTTTTGGCTAAGTGTTCAACGGGATATTAAATAAGTAATGTCATTTTTTTTATTTATGTTTAAAACTTTTTCTACAATTCAAAAATATATCTGTTTGCATGTTTGAAATGTGTCCTCATATCTTTTACAACCAATCCAGAGCTCTGAATCAGGTCCTATGTGAATATATGCCACATTCGATTATTTATACTGATCACATCTGTTCTTGTGGCACCTCCATGATTGTTCAATTGTGTTTCTGTAAGTTATTTCTGCCATACCATATTGTTATCTTGCCACAAAAAAAATATCAAAACACCATGGGGGCGCTTTTCTGGGTTAATACAAGTATTAAAGGGATATTGGTAATGGGATATCAAACTTGAAACATAAAACATAGAGGGCCTGATTCAGAGATTGAAAATTAGAACTTAAAGTTACACCTGGGCTAAACCATGTTGATTTCAGGGGAGTCAAATTTCATTTGTTGCAACAGTATTATAGTTAAAAGGTGATGTTTCCCAGCTCAAGTCTAATTAGCAGTTTAAAAGTGAAGCTGATCAGGTATCTGTGTGCAATAAGTAAAATCAAAGTATTCTCCCTGCATGCATAGAATAAAATTAACTTGCCTCCCCCTGAAATCAACATGGTTTTGCCCAGGTGTAACTTTAAGTTCTTATTTTCAGCCTCTGAATCAGGCCCAGAAAGTCAAAAAAGTCTAATTTGAATTGATCTGTACAGGGTAAGTCTCTTTTAAGAAGGTGGTCAGTGGTGATATCACTTAGCTAGTATATGTTCCCCAGCAATAGGTAATGAATTCCTCTGAGGTACCATGCAAAATGAGATATTTAAAAACTATTTATTAAACATACATAAAAACCAATGATATAATAGTTCACATATAACCGGAGGCTTGCCCAGTGTCTCACTCTCCTTTGCCTCCCTGGTTGTTCCTTTGTTGTTACCCTTTGTGTATGAATGAGAGTTGTTTGATGTATATTTGCCCTGGTTAGTCTCGTCTGTCATTGTTCGTCTGTGGGTTCCCTCCGCCTCTTGCTGCTTGGAGTGATTCCTTGTGTTCACCCTCCTGGGTGTGTACTACCACCTTTCTCCCTGCTACTCATTCCATCTCCGACCTACTTGTTCCTCCTGGTCCATAGCGGCTGGTCTCTGCAGTCCTCCACCTGCCAGTATCGGCGCATTGCTACCAGGGGCCGGACGTGTATACAGAAGTGTACATGATTATACTGAAGCAACTAGGCGATATGGGAACAGTGGAAGGCACTGGTTGACATTTATCATTAAATAAGGAATGAAAACAGCGCTATATCAAATTGTAAATAAAAGAGAATAAAATAAATAAAAGAGAATAATCTATGGTGGTTCCGATGAAACAGAGAGAAATGTAAACCTTGTGTCTAAAAGATTCAATTTTAATTAAACAAATTCATAATAAAAAATAACTGTTAAAATAACTAAATTAATCTGCAACGGTAGATAGGTTTTTCGGTAATATCAAGGTTGAATAGGAGTTATCCCAATAATAGGAAATAGCTTTTCAAATGTATTATGCACTGGGGTTTTTGGAGTCCTATGTGGATAGGTAATAGGTGAATATGGTATCCTTCAATGATCGTAACTCCGTGGCAGTGGGAGAGCAGCAAGATATGGCTATAAGTAAAAACATCTCCACAAGCATCCACAAGATAATCAGCGGTATTACCCAGTCCTGGGAGATGTATCGTTGAGCTGTGTCCTTGGGTAGCTGTGAAAAGTCCAGAGCCACACCGGGAGGCCACCTTGTATGTAGTGCGGTAATCGTGGCCACTGCAGTCCTGTTTCCACGTGCTCCGTATGTCAACAAATGTGCAAATATGCAAATCACCAACTCCGACCAGACTCCTAAAGGTGCCTCCGAATCAACCCTCGATATAGATCATCCACACGTGCAGTCATGCAAGACATACGGAGCACGTGGAAACAGGACCGCAGCTGCTACGATTACCGCATTACATACGGGGTGGCCTCCCGATGCGGCTCTGGACTTTTCACAGCTACCCAAGTACACAGCTCAACGATACATCTCCAAGGACTGGGTAATACCGCTGATTATCTTGTGGATGCTTGTGGAGGTATTTTTACTTATAGCCATATCCTGCTGCTCTCCCACTGCCACGGAGTTACGATCACTGAAGGATACCATATTCACCTATTACCTATCCACATAGGACTCCAAAAACCCCAGTGCATAATACATTTGAACAGCTATTTCCTATTATTGGGATAACTCCTATTCAACCTTGATATTACCGAAAAACCTATCTACCATTGCAGATTAATTTAGTTATTTTAACAGTTATTTTTTATTATGAATTTGTTTAATTACAATAGAATCTTTTAGACACAAGGTTGCCATTTGTCTCTGTTTCATTGTAACCACCATAGATTATTCTCTTTTATTTACAATTTGATATTCCAATTCCAATATTTACAATTCCAATTCCAATATTTACAATTTGATCATTCCTTATTTGTTTCTTTGTCTAGGGAGACTAGCAAAATCTCCCATACAGCTGCTTATTCCACTATAGCGCCAGTAGGGGATTTTTTTTTCCTGTTTATTTATCATTAAATGACATCTCTGAGCAATTTAAATACAATTACAAATAAACTATTATGCGTCATTTGACTTTATGCTGAGCATAGATATTGATGGGTATGGGCTGCAGCTAGGAATTGCTACAGATTTAACATTTATCTTCTAGTGCAACAAAAGTAAGAACTTACCTTTCTCATCAGTGTCTGGCTGGGTCCCATGTTTGCCTCAGGTTGCTCAGCAAGATGCAACTTTCCATCAAGGTCCTGATTTATAGACATACATAGGTTTTCTATGTAAATATACAGTAAATAATACATTTGTTATGTGGGGTAGGTGGTTGTATGCAGTACCACTGCCTTTTCTTCAGCCCAGTTGGGTGATTAGGGCCTCTTTTTTATTTTTAGCACTACAGTGGGCAAAAAAGAATTTATGTTGTTTTAGTCAGTTGCGTCGCTTGGGTTGGTGTCACCTGGTGTTCCCCCCATGGACCTCCTACAAGCCATCATTGTAACCCCTTATATGTCCCAGCTATCCTATCAACCCCCTTATAAGTCTTCAGCCATCACTGTAACCCCCTTGTATGCCTCAGCCATCATTTTACCATTGTATATGTCCCAACTATCCTATCAGGCCCCTTATATGTCTTCAGCCATCACTGCAACCCCCTTGTATGTCTCCTGCTTGCTTCAATTGACTAACTTTGGCTTTTCTGGTGTCCCAGTCCCTGAATGTCTTGTTGTTTTTATCCTTCTCTCCTTTGCGACACACTCTTACTAAATGACGCTGAAGTGACCTTAGGGCCACACCAGAATCACTGGCAAGTAAACGATGTATGTATGGTGGGTTGACCCACCCCGCCATCACAAAGTCTCATGCGTGAGAAACCTGTTTGGTGTGCTTGCAGTAATGCAGTGCAGATGTTTTACACGGGCAAAGTGTGGAAAATGGCCTCTTTGTATAATTCTGGACTAGGGGCCTGATCCAGGCCTACGCTGGCCAGCAGCGTAATATCGGCTTAAAAGCCGATCTGCGCATGCGCCGGGCAGATGTTGCAGCAGCGCTGTAGTAATGCTGGAGGGGCGTCCCCCAGCGTTACTACGTTCAGGTTAGTGTAGGGAGGCGGGGGGAGGGTAATGAGGCTGGGAGGGCGGCGTTATCATAGTAACGCCGCCGTCCCAGCGTAGTTACACTCCCTTATGCCGGCTGAAGTTAGGGTAGCTTTCAGACGGCGTAAGAGAGTGTATATACGCTCTAAGCAGGAGGAGTGTCGGGAGTTATCTGCTGTTACACTGAGCGTTAGAACGCTCAGTGTAACAGCGTAGGTCTGGATCAGGCCCTAGGACCTTAATTACCTTAAGCAAAGCAGCCACGCAATGCACCACAATGGAATGGAAGCTCCTTCAACCCCCTTTGACACTGACACCTGGTGCAGTCTGCACTCATCTTTTGATGTCTCTGATTTCATCTAAACATGTAAACGCCTGGGGTCAATACAATGGTATATATGAAGTACCAGAGTCACTACAATGTAGCATTACAAGTACTGAGGTCTAGAATTAAAGAACTGTGTATAGACAATACATAATACCAAATCAAAGAGCTTTTTTCTACCCACTGGCCATGTCAGTAATATATTTTTAGTACAGTATGAACTGTCTATATACTTTAGGAAAGGTTTTATTGGTTCATGCTGTTGCATTAACAGCACTGGTTAAAGAAGAAATGTTATCAAATCTTTTACGTTGGATCAGGAAAAAACAACACACAAGATTATAACCACAGTGCAACAGGAAAGAGATTTGTACACTTCTGTCTTTATGAAAAGCACTCAGAAAGAAAAAACTATCACTATCAGTCTCTTCTTGTTCAGTATGATTACACCTGTTTATAACCAAAGCATTCTGTGTCGAAATGAATTTTAAAACGCTACCATCAAAACTAATATTCCCTTTGTACATGTTAAACAAATCAGATACAGAGTCTTGCTGTAACTGTTCTACTTAAACTAATACATTTTTAAAGCTGGCATAAAACTTTAAAAGTTTTATAACATTTGCATTGCTACTGAACTGGATGATTACAATGTGTAGGAACTACTACCGAATGAAGGTAGTGATGGGGCGTGCACTCCAGTATCAGACCCCCGTACTTACGGAAAGTGTGCGGAGTCTGTATCTGGCCCCAGGATCCTAACTTCATACATGGTCTATGCTTGATGCCAGATCCTGAGGAGCTAGATCCGTGCTGGAAGCCTTATGTGTATGTATAGTCACTTACACTATGCATTTGTTTTCAAGAACGGAAAACAGTTGTAAGTGGTGACTGGATCCAGTTCATAATGTTTGACCACTGATGACTATACACAGGCTAATCCATGCTCTGTAGAGATCACATTCTTTTTTATTTTCCAAATGTTGGATGAAATAATTGACTGCATGGCAAAGCAGCACCAAACCCTCTCCAGCTGTACGACAAACATTGTGTGCACTTGTCCATAGCATGTTCATATTTTCTGCTCAACTTCTCCTGTATGCTTACCCACCAACTGTCCTGACACTGTCCACCTGTCCACTCCCATACTGTAAGACAGCCAAGACTTACTGAAGGTAGGTGTGGATTTATCAGCAAGTGGTCGTTATGTTATGTTAAAATGTGATCATTTAAAATTATATTCTGTTCACAGGTTTTCCATTTTCCCTCAGCTGCAGAGACCATAGACATGTCTATTATTGTCAATGTTTCTCCTAGTAATCCAGAAAAACCACCAAACTGTGGCTTCAACCCCATGAAACTCCTGGCTTTCTCAAACTCTTAAACACCTCTTATTGCTTCTAACAATCATATTCTAGCAGTCCCAATAAGCTCTGACTTACTTATTGTGGTGTGGTACATGGAATGTCATAGTAGGGTTCATCTTAATGCAACGTGGGATATAGAAAAATACCTGAATGCATGACTATAAGGGAGTAACCTCAAATATATTTCACATTTCATTATTTAGGTTAATGGATATCTTCAGAAGATGTCCAGATTCAGCTAATAAACTAGAATAATATTTAAAAGCAGCAAATAACCTTTATATAAATTGTCACCATGGATCAGATTCACACTTAGGGCTGATTTCCGTATGCGATCCTCTGCTGTGCAGGCTAGCGTAGGGAATTGACGATCCAGCTCTTCTACATGAGGATTGTGGATCCGCCACCAGGAAACAATCTCAAGTATTCTGAATAATGAATTATACGTAATTGCCAAGCCCTTACTGTACAATTTGCATGCTTATGCCCACCCCCCATGTGTATCTCCTAAGTACGTACAAGGGGAAAACAATTCTCTGATACGTATGGGACTTCCATTTCCTGCACCCCACCTTAATGTTTATGCACCAGCCCCATGGAAAATGTGGCAGTACTATTTTCTAGCAGACTCCTGTATGTAGCACACGGAAATCTGCCAGAGAATTTATTTGTTAATCCAGACCCATGTATTCAATGCCTCAGAAATTATGGTACATATAAAACTATGATCCATTTCTACTCTGGTATGTCAAAAAGATTTCTCTTAAACTAGCAATATTCTAGTACTCTCTTCCTAGCACTTGTGAAGAACCAAATTACTCTTTTGGGAAATGCAGTATTTAATTAAACTTCATGAGATAAAAAGTGAGTATTGCCCATGGCAGATTCCTGCTAACATTTTTTGGAATATAGTTATGATTTAAAGCCTGCATCTCATTGGTTGCTATTGGCATCATCTCCCTCTCCGCCTCTCATGAAGCTTTATTAAATATATCCCTTTGTGCTTTAGAATATTCAAGATTAGGTGATTCAGAGGTCTGTTAATCAGACTATCTATACCTTTCTGTCAATATATCTCATAGTTCTCTCAGTATATATATATATATATATATATATATATATATATATCTACCCCATATATCTCTAGATCCAACTGCCCAAATATCTCATAGTATTTCTGTGATTGTTATGTCTTTCTGTCTCATATATCTGTAGGTCTTTCTTACCCATGTATCTGTATGTCTATTTGTCCCATTTATTTTTGTATCTCTCTCTCTCTGTCCCATATATCTCAAGATCTTTCTTAACCATTTATATGTGTGTGTATATCTGTTCCAATTATTTTTATGTCTCTCTGTATCATATATCTATAGGTCTTTCTGTCCTATTCATTTCTATCTCTCTCTGTCTAGTTTATCTCTATGGGCCGGATCCTGACCATCCCTTACGGCCGCCCGTGGTCAGTATGGTCGGCGTCATAGGCCGCATAGCTGATTGTAACGGGGCTTCACCCGTCCCGTCCCCTAATTTGTTCGTTATGTACACCGGCCCTTACGGCATCGTAAGAAGGCTGTGCACATGTTCACAACCTTCAAAACAGGGGAATTACATACGACAGGTATGTAATTCCCCTGGTGGCGGTTGTTTAGGATCCGGCCCTATGTATCTCTCTTCTATAAATCACCATTAGTAACAATTTACCACCCCCTCTTGAAGTCTTTAGTCTTCAAAATTTCTCTTCCATGGCGTTCTCTCACATCTCTCTCTCTTTTTTTGTTTTTATAATAAACTATAGGTCATATCAAATGTTTAAACCCTTTATTTTACCATATTTATAATAGTAAAGAAATAATGTAACAATATAAAAAACAATAATATGTGACAAAATACAAGCGTAAATATTAATGGAACAGAAAAGAAAAGGTCTCTTTTGGTGAATCCATTCAGTGGTTTGTTGTTCTTTGATTAAAAATCCACTTGATCCCACTTATTATGAATATACTTGTGAAAAAATGTTAACCAGGAAAAGGCACATGGTAGTGTAATATATTGAAATAATCTTTCAGCGTATGTGTAAAACAACACACTTAATAGTGAGAAAAGAAGTGATTTTATAAATATAGGCAAAAACCACAAACTTTATGAAAAGCACCTTAAAGTAAATGTAAACCAGAATTTAATGCCCAGTCTTTCTATATATTTTTTTCCTTTTAGCCTGTCAATTACAAGATAAACTGTTTTGTATGATATTGTACACTCTGGACACTATGCACCCCATATATTTACACACACAATGCACTATATATATACATATATACACACACATACATATATATATATATATATATATATATATATATATATATATACACTGCTCAAAAA
>WWET01000042.1:752617-766766 GCA_011038615.1 Limnodynastes dumerilii | reverse complement strand
TTTAAACTTCTCACCCGGGCACCCGGAAGGTGGCAAGCTACAGGACCTAACTTCTAGATTGTGATGTCCTCGCACTATGAGTTGTGCTGCTATTGGAACAGACCACCCTCACTCCCCCAGGTGCGGATCTAGAATTTTATTTTAGGGGAGAAGGGGGGCGGTTTAATAATAAGTTTGAACCCCTCCCCATATATAGAATTGACTTCCCCCTTTATTCCACCCACTATCTTCATCATATTTTATAGAACTCCTTCCCTATAAAACCCTCACCCAATTGTTCCCTCTATAGTTCCCTTAAAAATCACCACTCTCTAAATCCGGCCCTACACACACGGTGATATTATCACTGTCAGGGGCACACGCAGGGGAACATAATCACAGTCAGGGGTACAAATAGGGTGGCATCACTGTCAGGGGCACACAGGGTGACATTATCACTGTTCGGGGCATACAAGGTGTCACATCCCACAGTCAGTAACCCAACGTGACACTCATGACTAATAAACACTGTTATCAGACACCCCTGGTGTCAGTCACACACATGGTGATCCCGGATGTCAGTCACTCTTAGGGGACTGACTCTCACCTCTCCTTCCCCCATGAGATCCAGAGTGGTCTCTCCCATGCACAGCACACACCTGGACACCTACAGCAGCAACTTGGGCATGCTTTCAGTTTTGAACTGCAGTGCTGCTTGGGCTGAGATACAGAGAGGGAGGGAGTGGGGCACCTGGCCAGCACATCTCTAAATACAATAGCCAAGTAGACCACTAAAAAGTGCTTAATACTTGTAGCACAACTCACACACCAACAAGAGAACCCAACTCTTAATGTGAAACAATGAAACATCTCTAAATCCGCCTGTCATGTAGCTTTCTTCTTTGTCTTAATTGTCATGCAATAAGTTGGTTTAAAGTTAATAATCCTTCTTTTCTCTCTTATTTTTTCACAGCTTGTGCATTACATTAGGAAAGTCAGGCTTTTTCTAAGTAGCGACATTTACTTTGATCAGAATGGAGACCCTCCAGCTGTATATAGCATTGTGAATTGGCAAATGAGTCCAGATGGGACTGTGAAGCAGGTTAATATTGGCAATTACCGAACAGCAGCACTTCCTGGTCATGCTATGACCATAAACACAAGTCTAATACGATGGCCAATAGGACAACAGGTGAGCGTGCAGAGGAAACTAACCCATCTGTCTCAATGTCTTCTTAATGTAGACCTGCTAATATTCATCACTTGACTTATGTCAGGTCTTAAAATGAGACTCTGCAAAAATGATGGGATTTGGAAATATTTCAGGGGCCACAGATCAAATAAATCAAACTGTAACAAATAAAGACAACAGCACAGAGCGTTGCAAGAAGCCCTAGAGCCACCTTCATCAATCCCTGACCTAGAATTAGATTCGTTTTGGTCTTCACAAACAGTAGAAAATTTTCAGGCTCTCATAGTTCAGAAGTTGGCATTGAAGATTCGGCTAACTCTGCCTAAAGCTGGGCAGACACTAGAGCGATTATCGGCCCAAACGCACGATTATCGTGGCTTGGGCCAAAAATCGCTCAAGTGTGTGGTGCAGATTTATTTGGAAACCTGCGATAAAACGTTTAAAAAACGCTCGCCTGCGATTATCGCATCTTATGGGAATCTTAAATGATTATCTGTTATCGTTGGAAAAATCATGTTGTGTGTGGGCATTTTCAATAATCATTTAAATTTCCATAGGAAGACAGCGCAGCAGAACCCCACACGCTGACAGGCTGCAGCGCTATGTCGTCTCTCCCTCTGTCTGGCTATACAGCGCTGTATAGCCAGACTGAGGGAGAGAGTACACAGCTCTCTTCCTCTGTCTGGCTAACAGTGCTATATAGCCAGACAGAGGGAGAGAGGACATAGCACTGCAGCCTGTCAGTGTGAAAGCTGGGTCTCCTGTCAAGATTGACAGGAGACCCAGCCAATCAGAGAGAGAGACTGCAGCCAACCAATAGGCTGGCTGCAGGCTCTACTACAGAGAATATCGCCCCAGTGTATGGTGCCGATATCGGGACTTTTGCCCAGGGGAAAATCGTCCCGTTTATCGGCAGCCACATGCTGGGAGCGATAATCGCTCTAGTGTGTGCCCCGCTTTAGCCTAATGTTTTTTGTAACAGTATATAGCAGTCTTCAGTTATAAACAAGTAAATTATAAACCTCAAGGCAATTACAACATTGGTTGTTTTTATATTCTAATTTTTTTTGATTTAATAAATAAATATATTATTATTTTAATTTAGTGTCTAGCGCTCCTATTTTTTGCTTAAATTATAAACCTGACATATTATATAACAAAACTTTATCCATTGTATTGTATTGTAAACTATATGTAGGGCTGCCCGACCACAATATTTAGTGAAAACATTTTTTTTCATACCTTTGATTCAGTCTAAAATCTGTTTATTAAAATATAATAAATAATGATGGATTCTTCTTATTTTCATCAGATTGTAAGGGTAGACCACGGTGCACAAGACACAGGGAGAGAATGCATAAGATAGGATGCTGGGAGAGGCACGACTATGAAGAGAGGCATGGCCAAAAGAGGAACTACCAAAAGCAGCCACGAGGAGAGGCATGACCAGGAGTAAATGCAAGGAGAGGCATGGCTGGGAGCAAATGCGAGGAGAAGCATGGCCAGGAGCAAACGGGAGGAGAGACATGGTCAGGAGTGGAGGCACAGCCAGAAGCAAACACGTGTAGAGGCATGGCCAGGAGAAATTGCAAGTAAAAGCATGGCCAGAAGTGGCTGCATGGAGAGGTACAGCCAGGAACAAACGTGAGGAGAGACACAGCTGGGAGCAATCATGAGGAGAGGCACGACTAGCAGCAAATGCGAGAAGAGGAACGGCCAGGAGTGCCTGAATGGAGAGCCACGGTCAGGAACAAATCCAAGGAGAAGCATGGCCGGAATCTAACGCGAGGAGAAGCACGGCCAGGAGCGGCCATGAGACATTGCACGACTCTCAGCAGAGAACTGAGAGTCTCCTAAGATCCAGATCAGGAACCGGGCACGTAAGTATTTTATTTCCTTTTTTTAGTACTGCCAGTAACACATCATTTCTATAATTAGGAATGCCTCCAGAGGTGAAAAAAAGACACGGCCAGGAGTATTGAGACATGAGGATAGGCTTAGCCAGGTGCAGAGGAGAAGCACGGCCAGGACCGGCTGCGAGGAGAGACACGGCCAGGACCAGCTGCGAGGAGAGACACGGCCATGACAAGATATGAGTCGAGGGACGGCCAGGACTGGCTGCGAGGAGAGCCACAGCCAGGACCGGATCCGAGTAGAGGCACGACCAGGACCGGATGCGAGTAGAGGCACGGTCAGGACTGCATGCGAGTAGAGACACAGCTCTCAGCAGACAACTGATGGTTTCCTAACATTCAGATCAGGAACTGGTCATGTAAGTATTTTATTTATTTTTCTTTTAATGATGTATGTATTACAGAATTTCTATAATTAGGAATTAGTATGGCTAGCTGAGTCATAGAAAGGCATGGACAAGAATGGACGCAAGGGTGTATTGTCATTAAAATAATGAAAGTTCTGCATCTATTGACAGGAGTGGAGATGAGGAGAGGCACGGGCAGGTGCAGAGGCAAGAATATTGTCCAAAGAGAGCACAGGTGGGGGAAGAGGCGAGGAGAGCACCGGCATGGAGAGTAAGCAAAGAGAGCACAAGTCTGGAGAGGAGGCAAGGAGAGCTCTGGCCAGGAGGGGAGGCGAGGAGAGCACAAGCCAGGAGAGGAGGCAAGGAGAGCATTGGCAAGGAGAGGAGGCGAGGGTAGCACCAGCCAGGAAAGGAAGCAAGGAGAGGACTGGCTAGGAGAGAATGCAAGAAGAGCACTGAATTTTTAATTAATAATGCTTGAGCAATATTTAATAATATTGTTCCTCTGTTTATTTTGTCAAATAAAAAAATATCTGACTATAAAGTCTGTGTTTCATATTTGCCATAATCTTCCCAGACTCAAACATAATTATTAAATGAGGTACAGCTGGGTGATCCATACACCATTACACCAAGGAAAGTGATGCTTAAACTATGGCTAATACAGTTCCAACCACATCATCTGCTTCAAGAAAGCCAGAAATTAGCAGCAGCTTCATACTAGTCCATAAGGTCAAAACCCTTGTTGTGTCCATAAAAAGTACAAAAAGCAATGCCCTGGAATCAGGGCTGGTGCTAGGGTGTTTGGCACCCTCTAGCACACTTTAAATTTAGTGCCCTTCAGTTTAACAATTTAACATTTAATACCAGTGAATGTCCTAGATTATAGTATTCATGTAAGTGTCATAAAACACAGTCTTGTAAATACAATAAAAGTAAGCAAATCATAGTTACTACTATACTATACGTCCTAGTCTCTGCTATACAATTTCCACTTTATCCTAAAAACTGCCACACTATACAGACTATAGGCCAGATTTACTAAGCTGCGGGAAATGAAAAGTGGAGATGTTGCCCATAGCAACCAATCAAATTCTAGCTCTCACTTTCCTATTACATACTATAATATGACAGAATCTGATTAGTTGCTATGGGCAACATCTCCACTTTTCCTTTCCCACAGCTTAGTAAATGTGGCCCTGTATATCTTAGTGACAGCCATACAATACAGACATTGGGGTAGATCCAGAGCTACGTAAACAAGCGATTTTACGCTAGCCGCTGACGTACAATTGCACATTAGTATTTACTGCGCATGTGCGCGGTAGATGTTACGCCACGTAACAGAGCGTATGGGCCAGTCATGCATTAACAGCGTAACTATATACGAAAGGGCGTGCCAGCCATACGACACCCGTAATTACGCTTCGGAGGTGGGGTGATTTAAATCGTACAGTATGGGCGCGCTTAGGTGCGTAAGTACGTGAGGCAGTTACGCTGTGTAAAGTTAAGGTAGGGTTTGGGAAGCGTAAAACAGCCAAAGTACGTACATGCGAGGGGTGTGCCTAGGGAAGTGAATAGTAAATATGCTAGCGTAAATACGCTACGTGAGGAAACGTAATGGAAACATTGCTCTGGCCCATTATCCTAGTGACCGCTATAACATAGTCTGCCATATGTGTCTCCAGCCTCCCAATATTTTCCATCATGTGTCTCCAGCTTCCCAATATTCCCCATTATGTGTCTCTAGCCCCCCCCCCAATATTCCCCATCACGTCTCCAACCTGCCAATATTCCCCATCATGGGCCGTATTTTACGATATGTTCTACTGTGCATGCGCAGTAATTCTGTAACGTAATCTACGTTACTTGTTGCAACGTAGATTGCGTATACGCGGTCTTTAAGGCCGCGTATACGCAATCTATGTTGCAACAAGTAACATAGACCCCATGTGTCTCCAGCTTCCCAATATGCCCCATCGTGTGTCTCCAGCCTCCCAATATTCCCCATCACGTGTCTCCAGTATCCCAATATTCCCCATCATGTGTCTCCAGCCTCCCAATATTCCCCATCATGTGTCTCCAGCCTCCCAATATTCCCCATCATGTGTCTCCAGTGATGTGTTTAGGGTTGGCTGGATTTCTGCAACTGGTTGATGACATGACACATTGTACACTCTCGTAAAAACAAAAATAAAAAAATAAAACCATAAATTCTCAGAAAAAAAACAGAAAATAAACACACAAAGACATCACTGGTTAAGAGATTTATATATAATTCAATATTCAGAATTTGCAGAGTATCAGTCAAACAAAGTTTCATAAAATGATCACTGAAAATGAACATCAATAGAAAACAATCAACACAACTTATCCTCTTTGGGGAGACACCAAACCAGTTACAGAAATGTCCTAGAGTCTGGGGTCAATCACAAAGTAGGCGCCCAATTTCCCTCCCCCATAGAAGTTGTATGAATGTCCAACAAGATTCAAATTATATCTGATTATTGGCTTTACTGTCTGATATTACCTGAGAACATAAAAAAATATATTCCTGCAAAACAATTTCACAAGGAGTGGGTGGATCTTTCTAACAAAAGTCCTATCCCCCAGTTCCTCCTAATATCACGTCCTATTCCCTCACAACCCCTGCTTGCTGTTATCTCCCTCACTTCCTTACTACCCTCCCCTATTACCCCTTAATAGCTCCCCTCCTCTACTGTCCCAGTTAACTTTCCCTATATTTTGCTCTCACCCAAAAATTACAGCTACCTCTGCACTATTGCCTGGTTCCTTATAGTAAATATTGTCTACATAAATTTTACAGCTAATTTTCTGACATTAATAATTACTCTATCATCATGTAGATTTTGTTATGACTTATTTTATGTTTAAATTCAAGATTTAAAAAATCATTCATATTTTTTTTTAATGTTTGATGTATTTCTTCCCAATTACTGCTTATGGGAAATAATGGCAGGGAGATACACATGCCTCACGGATGACACAGGACAAGTCTACAGTGGTTGAGCAGTGGACACACCTACAATGGATCAATACATGAAACACCTCCTCTTAGCTGGGAACTAACCAAGCCTATTCCTTTGCAGCCCCCAATATCCTTCATTTCAATGTAATTTTTGGTCATGGCTTTCCAAAATCACGGCTCCATTGGGGACAGGGCTTGTTCAGAGGGGGTGGAACTTGTATGCAGAGACCTGAATGGAGAGGCAGGGAGTGGGGGATCAGCGCTGTGTTACACTGTGTAACACCTGAAGCACTGTTCCCATCTGTGCTCCCACTGGCCTCTCCCTGAATTTTGGCAGTCCGCAGGGGATCCTGATACCCCAAACTTATGATAGCCATGAAGCAAGGCTGCTGTAGTGCTGGCAGCAGTGCCAATAACGGGCTGCATTCCGGCCTGCATACATTACAGATACACCAATGCTCCAGTACCCTAAATAGGACGACAGGAATAAACAAATATAAGAGTAATACACAGGGCTAGTGTTTAAAAGTCATATAGGCAAATTTATTAGTGAGGTGTGGGCTCCAGAAACCATTGTAATCAGTGTCTCCAGCATTTGTGTCTAAGATGGCTCCTCTTTGCTCAAGTATCTGGTAATAGCTCCCATTCTCACTGCAGAGTTACTGAAGAATAGGAGAGTTTAACAGATATGCTGGTATGGGACAAGACTTGATGATACAATTTATGCAGATAGCATCCTGAATCCCCGCCCCTGTCTATCAACAGCACTATTCATGGTTTTACTGGGGGATCCCTAGTAACACTAGGGCCCAGATTTACTAAGCTGCCAGTTTGGAAAAGTGGAGATGTTGTCAATAGCAACCAATCAGATTTTAGCTCTCACTTTCCTATTACATACTTCCGTTGCAGGAGATTTGCCAACTCTTCAAGGATACCAGGAGCAATGCTCGAATTTTGGGAGTCTCCTGGATATTCCATGAGTCTGCAACCCAGCTCCTTCTCAGACTCTCCAACTGCCAATTTGTAACTGCTCCTTCACGCGTGGTTTTAGTTTTGTTAAATTTGTGGACCCAGGTTTAATGCATGGCCTAGGTCAGGGGCATTTTAAGAAGTGAGGGGGCACACCCAGCACTCATCATATATACACCTATGGCAGTATGTATTGATACAAATATTAATATGTAATATATAATAAGCATATAACACCCATAAAAGGCTCACAGCTGTCATTATTGATACAAATATTAATATGTAATATATAATAAGCATATAACACCCATAAAAGGCTCACAGCTGTCATTATTGATACAAATATTAATATGTAATATATAATAAGCATATAACACCCATAAAAGGCTCACAGCTGTCATTATTGATACAAATATTAATATGTAATATATAATAAGCATATAACACCCATAAAAGGCTCACAGCTGTCATTATTGATACAAATATTAATATGTAATATATAATAATAAACTGGCATGCTCCAAGATTATTTAATATGTTCATATTGCTTTTCCCCTCCCCCGATATAGTCCAATGGTAAATCCTACAAAAAGATAGAGAGAAAGGAGTAAAAGAAAAAGATATCTAAAAAGAATGAAATTTGAATTGATCTGGTACACATTATAACCCTTTAGGATGCTTTCCACAAAGGTTGTTGTCTTTGTCTATATTTTAAAAATCACTTCTTTATGCACTATTAAGTGTTTTACACAAAGGTGAGCCTCCTGCTTGGCACATACACACAATCATTTCTTTACTATGGAATGGAAAAAATAACCTTAAACTGCAATAGGCACATGGCAATATTCATTTTTATATATTCAGCAAATCATTTCATTTAAGAGACTCAATACCATATTCATTTCTTCACTCCTAATGAACTGCTGTTGAGATCATGTATCAGGCTGGCTGGAAAGTCTCTCTTCCCATGTATAATGTAGTAATGATGTGCACGATGAGAATTTCATGTTACTGTCCTTTGCTGCCCTCACTCTATCATACACAGCATGCCTGCATCACACAGACTGCAAACTTCTCCTATTAAATACAGTACAGAGGCTGAACTCCACCTAGGGGAGGAAACAGATTTGAATCTCATTTTAGGGCTGCCCTTCTCTTCTCCGCCTCCATCCCTTCTCTCTCCTCTTGCCCTGTGTGTCCCCACCTCCTGGTTTTACTATCAGCTTTACACACCGGCGGGGGGGGGAGGGAAGAAAACAAAATAATAGAAGGGTTACAAAAAACAACAATAGGAATAATAGAAAAGAAGACACAGCCTTTTCCAAGTTGCAGCCTGGCATCTCCTAGAAGAAGCAGACAGGAAGGATAGGAGTAGTCTATAGAGAAAGGTAAGCCTGGTGTGCAGATCTCTTTCAATGAATGGCTGCTGCTCTGCAAATAATAGGCACAAGCTGCACGGATCAAAAAGGGAAATCAAATCTATTTAAAGGGGAAGCGCCACTCCTGTAGCAAAGCTAAGAGATGGCTATGATTAGAAATGACCCTGGTGTGGATTATGATTTAAACAGACAAATAAATAAATGAGTAGCAAGCACTAAAGGGGAGGAGACAGCAATTTACTCCTCATCCCCCCTTTTTGCAAAGCAAGATATTTTCCTATCCATTTATTAGAATTCCTCTCTCATGTTTACATTTGGTTGTAGCGGGGGATTATTTATTTTGATTGCATAAGTGCTAGGAGTATGTTACTTTACCATTGAAGACTGAACGATCAGAGCGATCACAAATGTAGTTAAGCTGCCACTGGCTGTATTGTTACCCGATCAATCGCCTATGCACTTCCTGGGCCTGTATACCGGGGCACACACAAAAAAAAATGTATACTGATCTGTTCATTTTATTGCATGTATTTATTTTATTTAGTATTTAAATTAATCCATTAATATATGTATGTGTGTTATACACACACACACACACACACCCCTATTGTAAGTGCAATCTGTAGAAGGAACTAAAGTTAAGAATAGAAGTGTGATCTTAGATAACTCAGACAGCTTATCGCAAGAAGCCGGTTTATTTGAGGATTTCCTGCAGTACTGTAGTATGGTCAGTCCCCCTCCCTGGCTCTCCTCTGAGGCCTCATTCCCTCCTTCTGCCTCCGGGGTTTCTTGCTTAAAGCATGACATTTCTCTGATCATTTTATATTGTGAATTACATAGTTATTTGTCTCTGTTTTTGATATCTATATGTGTACTACTGGGGATGGAGCGATTGTAGCCTTAAACAGCTTGTAAATACACGATTTGTGCACACACTGTATGGTTTGTGTAGATTCATATGGGTTTATTTGACTTATTTACATGGGATAAGGCAGAGTTGTAGGCTTTGCTGCCTGTGTTTTTGCAGCTAGGCCTCTTAAAGTGGCAGATACTCAATGTAGTGCTAGTCTTTTAATAAGCATTTATACCACGGACTTCCCATTTCCCCACGGCCCTGGCTACGTTTCTCCTGTAGATCTTTACCTGGTCTCACATTCTTTTGTTTTCATTCATTCTGATCTGCAGTAGTGGTGAATGAAAACTTCTAATAAAACACCATAGACTAGAGTGATCAATGTATGGCTTTTTGTCAGTTTTTTTTTTTTTGCTTTAACACAACAGGCACTTTATCTTAATAATAAATACCACACCTAAGGCCTTAAGTGACCCTCAGAGCCATCCCTGGGGATGGTAAAAATGAAAGGTGCAAGTAATCCTTACAGTAAAAAAAAACAAAAAAAACCCATTTGTAATAGATAACTATATATTAATAAATAAATGAATACATTGTTAAATAAATACATTTAATAAATAGCACCACAACAGGGCATTTTGGTGCTTGGCGCCAGTATGTCCTGCTATCCAGGGCCCGCTGCAGCCCGTAATGTCCCCACTATAAAGCATTAACATAAGGGCTGGACAATTACAGTAACATAAACAAAATCAATAAATTCAGGTAAATATTAGGATACCCATCACTGTGTTATTTTGTGTTTTAAACTGATCATTGGTACTCTAAGGGCTAGATTTACTAAGCTGCAGAAAAGGAATAGTGGAGATGTTGCCCATAGCAACCAATCAGATTCTAGCTTTCACTTTCCTATTACATACTGGAAAATGTCAGCTAGAATCTGATTGGTTGCTATAGGCAACATCTCCACTATTCCTTTTCTGCTGTTTTGTAAATCTAAGAAAGTCCTCTGCAGTGCATCCCTTGCATCTGTCTTCACATCCCTGTGCTGTGCGCTCATGGAACAGGGTGCTCCACTATATTAAAATAGGAAAGGGGGCATTTCACTAATTTTAATAGGAGCCTTACCCATCTAAGGTACATATTTTATTCACACAGGTGATGCAAAACATGCAAATAAATCCTGCCCTCTGGCTACTACACAATATTGCCATCAGCCTGTTTAATGGCTGAATGGCCTAAAGAAAAGTAATGGGTTTGGCGGATGGAGTTCACTCATTCTTTTATATGTATAGCCCCTGAAACTCCTAACTCGCTTCTACTAAAGCTAAGATGGCTTTGCACAATCTAAATCAGGCATGTGACAGCTTTTCTGTTTTTGTTTCTTCCAAGCCATTGTTTCTATCAATATATATATACATATAACGGGGTAGATCCAGAACTACGTTTGCCGTACCTTTATTCGCGTAGCGTATTTTCATGTGCGTACCGTCTATACACTCCCCTAGGCACACCCCTTGAACCTACGTATTTTGTCAAGATACGCTTTCCAAACCCTACCTTAACTTTTGGCAACGTAACCGCAGTGATGCGCACACGTACGTATGGGCAACACGAATTTACGCAGCTAAGCACGCCCATACTGTACACTTTAAATACAAACACCCGCCTACTTAACGTAATTCAGACGTATTTTGTACTAACGTAAAATTGGCACGCCCACACATAAGAATTTACGTGACACAGACGTGAATGGCCCATACGTTCACAATTACGCTACGCTTCTGAGCATATTTTCTCTGGTGCACATGCGCAGTACTTACCAAAAGGCGATTTTACGTCTCCGCCACGCGTAAATTCGCTCACAAGCGTTGTTCTGGATCTGGGCCATAATGTTTGGTTTTGCTTACACCACATAAAAAAATAGATATATACGGGCTAAGCCCAATATCTCACAAAATCTCTTTTTTTTTTTTGCCCTGAAATTGGTGCATCCACAGCTGGTGTAGGTATTATTTTTGAATGTAGTGTAGACAATAAAATTACCGTAAGTAATTTCCCAAGTGCATTGTTCAAAAGAGGGTTCTATTTCCCAAGTGTTTTCAGTGTTGTTGATTTTGTCACCATTGCTATTGAATCATTTTTATTACTACCATATCTATTGTCTGTATAGGAAAAGTCAACTTTCAAGCAAAGCAAAGGCTATTATATTTATTCTTCACTGTGACTAATTGTCTACATGTGTATATGAAATATTGCAGTCTGTGGGTGCAAAGTGCTTTTCCCTACTATGGTAGCCCCATTGAAATCGGATTGGGGGAAATGATTTGACTATACTTTCTTACTGTTCCACATGGTCATTCTCCCCCCAACCACCCACAATAATGATGCAGTCCCTGCTTGTGTCTAGGGTGTAAAAATACTAATTCATCAGGGATTGTGAATTCTCTTGGCCGTGCTGAAACGCATGTTATGCAGATCCTGCCGCATTAACACTGAAATATATAACACTTTTATAATTTGAAACTTTCTTCTAAAAATCCTGCTTTTCATTTCCCCGTTTTACTTCCATAATAATTGGCACATCGTGTGGCCAATTTTGTAGTAAAGCTGTTCACTATTTTTCTGTTATATACCTGAAATGTGTTAATTTGAATGTTTTAGCATTTAAAATATATTTATATTATTGTCATCATTCATAGTACTTTTTAATAAATCATTTACCATATCTTGGGCTTTATTTACAAAGCCCATAACACTTAATTTTGAAGCGATAATGCTATAGTTTTCACATGAAAATGGGAATTAATGCATTAAAATGGCGATTCACGTAAACATCGGGTGTCTCTGCCAGTCAGTTCTTATGAATGTGTGTCGGCTCTGTGTTATATTTCCTAACTCTCGGAGCTGAGTTTTAAATTCCATTCAGGGAGTAAATATAACGCCATCTAAAGGTGGTATTGTAAGTATCCCCCTTTTTCTTCCCCCCAATAGCTGTTATTAGGGGTAAGAAAAGGGTGGTATATATGGGGAGACCACTAGAATACACATTATTGTTAAATTAAATAATAATAAAAAAAAGTCAAGGCTCGCTGCAAGGAGAAGCGGGTATGGTTCAGGTAAGTGCACATCGTAACGATAGGGTAAGGAAATAGAGGGTAGTGTCATGGGAGTGCACTTGCTACTTAGGTGCTTAGTTTTGCAAAGCAGAATGTATTCCTACTTAAGTCTGAATCAGGCCCATTATTCAATTGATAAAATTGGAAAAAGTTGTACTTTGCAATGATCAAGCACACTCTTACTGTGAGATTGGAATGATCATTGTGAGAAAAATATGTAGTGTGGACTCAGTATTAGAATATATTAACAGGGATGTATTTAATGTTACTTCTCATTAGCTGTTGTCCATAGCAACCAATCGGATTGTAGATATTTTCTAGAATAGATTAAATAATAGCTACACTCTGGTTGCTATGGGAAACAACTTGACTTTTTCTCTACAGAAGGTTCATTAAATATAAACCCAATCTTGTATCATTGTTTTAGATTTTTAGTGTTTTAGTTTTACATTTTCAAATAAATGTATCCTCCAGTAGGTTTACTTTTTGTTAAACCACATAAATATGCTTAGCACATGTGCATGGTAATATAATCATAAATTGTTGTGTGTAACATTGCACGAATCAGTCCAAAATATTAAAGTTTTGTCCTGATTCATAGATAGGAGAGTAAGTAAAGAGAAAACGTGCACCTTATGGCTATGCAGGGGGAGGGGTTTAAATAGACCACTTAATAGCTATCAGGGGTGTGTGCTAGATAAATTATATAAAATGTAAGCTTATATATAACAACGATGAGGAATAGCAGTGCCTGAATAAATTACATTTTTATAAATAATGATATAAGCGTAATAAATAATAAAAAATAATAATGCCACCATTGCCCCACAATAAAAAAAATCATAATGCCACCAGTGCCACATAAAACATAAAAAACGTACCACAATTTACAGTAAATACATAAAATATATCGGCATAAATATCCCCTTTAAAAAAAGAAAATTATAAAAAAAATCCCCAAAATCTGACCTGAAAATAAATAAAAACAACCTTACCTGTTCTGATGGGGGTCCCGGTCCAGTCTTGTAAGCTTTTAATCCGGAGGGGTGGTCTTGGCAAAAAAAAAAAAAACCCCTATTATAACGTCGCTTACTATGTCCTGCAAGCAGGACATCCCGGCGCTAATGACAGGTTGGCTGGCATTGGGGTATATATATACCCTTTGCCAGCGTGTGAAATTTTCAAAGTCTCACGATGGAAATTGGGATTTCCGACGCTGCGTGGGAAATCCCTATTTCCATCGTGAGACTTTGAAAATATATACCCCAATGCCAGCCAACCTGTCGTTAGTGCCAGGATGTCCTGCTTGCAGGACATAGTAAGCGACGTTCTAATAGGGGTTTTTTTTTTTTGCCAAGACCACCCCTCCGGATTAAAAGCTTACAAGACTGGACCGGGACCCCCATCAGAAC
>WWET01000042.1:721163-751135 GCA_011038615.1 Limnodynastes dumerilii | reverse complement strand
TTTATTTTTGAGAGAATATGGGTAGGGGGGAGCAGTGCTGTAACTGAGTACAAGCAGGGGGTGGGTGCAGCTGAGCTGGAGCGCTCCTCTCCATGTAATCACAGCCGGCAGTCACAGGCAGCTGTCACCTTCTCTGGAAGCTCCGCACTGAATATTTTTTTTTTAATCTTCCCCTGGTGCCTAACGAATAGCCAATCAGGGAGTAGCTGATGTCATTTTGTTACGCCCTCATTGGTTTCTGCAGCTATGCACCACCCCCACTTCCTTCACTTCCTCTCAGTTAAGCTCAGGACAGATGTGCTCAGCGTGCTGACAGGTAAGTGTGTGATTATTACACATGTATGTTGTGTGTGTGTATAATACATCCATGTGAAAAAATTGTGTGTTTTCACCTGATGGGAACGCTTATGTAATAAAAACTGTTTAGAAATTTTGCAATTTATGGTGTGTTGTTTTTGTGATTAACCATATTACTGTTTTTACTTGTTCACCTTGCACCCGGCTCAAATTTTAAATACTCCTGAGGTGTGTGCTGACATTCCACACCTGTGGATTTGCTTATATATATAGGTCACAATTTTGTTTCCTAAGGAAAGAAAAGGGAAGGAAGAAGAAAGGTGAGAAGCAGAAAAGAAAATGAGATAAGTGACCCCACATTTGTGATGCTTCGCGGCGGCTCAGCTGTATTTATACTTGTCAACTGTGGGAGGGGGAAGGCCCAAGAATTTGCTGTACCAGGGCCCAGAAATCCTCTAGATTTGCAGCTGAATACAGCTATGGATATATTCTAAGAACTTTTTACTATTTACAATGACCTATTAAAGACCACTGAGCTTACTTTAGGTTCTATATATTTTAGTTATTAAAATTTTGTTTAAAGTAGTGGAAATCACTTTCTGCAGAATATATATATATATATATATATATATATATATATTGTATACAGCATATGTTTCTATCTATATATATATATATAGTACTGCCTTATGTGCTTCTGTAATGCATACTACATCCTTATTTGCTGTCAGATATCCTATGCTGTTTTGGAAAAGAACTACGGTTATTACATATGAAAGGTGTGGGACACAGCTGAGTGTGGAAACCTAATAGATATAATTATTTCATCATATATTTATACAAAACACTAATCCTGCCCTTCTGCTCTTTCACAATATCAGTAGTAATTAGGCCAACACGTTTGAAAGCTTGTCACTCTTTTTTGTTTTGCTGAATCTAGGCTCCTAATGCTAATGACAAGTATAAAACAACACTGTTGTGTACCAAATATGGAACCAGGTGTCTTTTGATTGGCTGACTGTGAAGAGGCCAAGAACATGACTAAAAACTGCAGAGAAATGCTTTAAAATGGCCTTATATGTATATTGCCAGATCATGGAGTTTTAGAAAGTAGGACCCAGGTGGCTTAAAAGAATTTGGCTTGTGACTATGTACTCTGTCACTCAGACTTACCCACATCCTGTTCCTCATGACTTGGCATGTTAAAAAAAAAAATAGAGGAAATTTCATTTAAGAAGACTTCCTTAATTACACATTTCTTCTGTTTTACTTTCCTTCTGCACTATAACTTATAAAATAAGCATTATTGCACTATGTAAACTCAGACACCAGTCGGTACTGTTATCAGGGGATTTTACAGTTATAATGTAAATGTATTATTATAATTTCACAACTTATTTTTAGTACTGATAAATTAAACAATACAATTCTCTTAATATTGTGTAATAGATGTCACTCTCTCTCCTCTTGCCTTTAAAATACAAGACAAATTGTTATATTACTAAACCACCCCAACTACCCTATAATATTACACTTCCTGCCATTTATAAAACACGTAGTGTGGAATAACTAGGATACTGTCCTACCAATGTTTTTTATGTATAGCTTTGGCTTCGCTTGTATTGAGGTGAATGCATTAAATTAGAGAAAAACGTTTTCAAAAACTACATGGATATGGAAGGGTGTAAACGATACAGGACGTGTATTCTACACAAGTTGATTAAAGTAACTTGATGTATTAAATACAATGAATAGGATGTGTGCCTGTGTAGTGGAATATTTACCTGACATGCATGACATTGTTTTGTACAAAAAAAAAAAACCCCAAACGCAGATTGAAAGGAAATAAAGGAAACTGTATTATTATTATTATTATTATTATTATTATTATTATTAATGCTTATTTATATAGTGACACAAATTTTCCACAGCGCTTTACAGAGAACATTAGATATTTACATCAGTCCCTGCCCCAAAGGAGCTACTAAGGTCCCTAACACATACATACATACATACATACATACATACACACAAGGTTGCATATAAGGCCTAGTCCAGGGTTCGAACTCATGACCTCAGCGCTTTGAGGCCCAAGTGCTACTCTTTGAGCCTCCGTGCTGCCCCCATGCAGTTAAATGCCTTCATATAGCCATACATACCATCATATATATATATAATATATAACACTGCATTGCAAGCACACATCCATGTAACCTTACTGACAACCAAAAATGTCCAGAATCCATAAACTGCTCATATTGGGCCGTATTCAGAGCTCCGGGCACATTGCATATGCGCCCGGAGTTTACCGATTTGTGCTACTGCGCATGCGCAGAAATTTTCGAACGTCATCTACGGTTCTTGTAGCAACGTAGATTGCGTATACGCGGTCTTTAAGACGCAATGCGCCTGGAGCTCTGAATACGGCCCATTATATCAGTGGTATAACATGACAATATTCAATATCTAGTTTAACATTTCATGTGGTGTAAATAAGAGAAACAGTTGGGTTATCGTTTGTGGGGGGCCAACTATCGTTTGTGGGGGGCCAACCCCAGACATGCTCCCCACAATTAAGGCCCTAGGCAGCTTCGTAAAGCTGCTTAATGGTAGCACTGGGCCTAACTATGGACTGGATCCAGAATTTAGAAATTCTGTTGACTTACATATGCAACGTACATAAATCAGCTGTGTATTGCATGTGCAGTAGCAATATTTCCGCAACAGAACAAAGCCATACAATGAGTTTTGTGCAGAATTCAGCCTCCACACAGGGAACTGGCCCATTCGCTATGTGCACAAGATACACATGGTGGGCAGGCATTGGCATTTACATTTATGTAAGGGCTCCATTTACTATTAACAGCGCTCTGAGCGCTGTTAAAGTCATCAAGGCTCACTGCATCTCGTAGCGAGCCTTGAATTATCGCCCCCAGCATTTACCAATACTTACCCCTCCGATGAGGTCCTGCGATGGTCTGTGGGAGTGGTGTAGGTCCCCGCTAAGAACGGCCCTATTGCAATAGGGCCATTCTCTCCCAGAAAGTTTCGAACTGGCTGGAATTTCGATTGCATATGTCTCAATGAGGCATAGCAATCGATCCATGGAGCACCAGGTTTTCGGTGCTCCGAAATGTATGTAAAAAAATCCCCCACTCCTTTCCCTAATTCTAACCCTAACCCTCCCCTCTCATTACCCTAACCCTCACTTCCTGGCAGCCTGACCCTAACCCTCTCTTCCTTGCAGCCTGACCCTAACCCACCATCTTCCGCAGCCTGAAACTAATTGTCCCTTCCCTGCAGTCTGATCCTAACCCTCCCTCCCCTGCAGCCTGACCCTAACCCTCCCTATCCCACACCCTGGAGAGGTTACTCACCTTTCCCTTGGTCCGCAGATAGCAGCGGCGGAGGGATATCGGCGGAGGCGATATTTGCGAATCAAAATGAGTGAAGTATGCCGATCGGCATACTCACCCATTAAAAAAAAAATGATAAAAATAGAAACTGGGCATTATTCGAAATAGGGACATCCGAAAATAAACTTTTGGATGTCCCTATATCGGAATGAATAATTTTTATTATTATTATTATTATTATTATTTTTGAATATATATATTTGTCCTTTCCTTCCCCCAATAACAGCTATTAGTGGGGAGGAAAAGGAGGGTATATAGAGAGACCACTGTAAAATCTATTATAACGACATTCTGAAATGGAATGTTAAAATCTGCGCCGACATTTTGTAAATCAGCTGGCCTGCTCTCATTAGAACGGACCGGTGATCAGGGGTGTACAGGCTTCATAGCTTTGTAAATTGTGAACACTTCGTTATGAGGAGATAAAGACCGTTTTCAGGTAAAAAAAAAGTCTTTATCTCATCAAAACAAAATGTTTACCGTTTTGTAAATGGAGCCCTAGGCCTTTACATACAATTTAGTATGGTGTATGCACAGAGATATATGCAGAATACTTAAGGTAGCAGGAGTGCCTTCACAAAGGAGGATTTAGCACTTAATTCTGGATCAGGGGCTTCTGTAGAGAAGACCCCCAAGCCCACTTGCTAGATGAGTTATACGGGTACTATGTGAAATGGTTCTAGAACATGCAGTCAGCATTGCTTAATCTTGCAGGAACAGGATATTGTGGTCTCTAGATCTAAGAGCACAGAGATTACTGAGCCTAGAATAGATATAGGCAGCCTGGGCTATCTTGGTGAACTGATATAGCTTGAAGAAAATGTTGTATTCTGTTGTTGATGGATGGATGGATATGAAGCAGACAATGAGCAGCTATAAATACAACATGTTCCAGCATTTTATTGTTATTAGGTAGCTGATGTGTCATGCAGTGTATGGACACATTGCAAATGCGGTCGGAGTTCTCCGATATGTTCTACTGCGCATGAGCAGTAATTCTGTAACGTAATCTACGTTACTTGTTGCAATGTAGATTGCGTATACGCGGTCTTAAAAACTGCGTATACGCAATCTACATTGAAACAAGTAAAAGGTTACAGACCGCATATACGCAATCTACATTGCAACAAGTAACGTAGATTACATTACAGAATTACTGCACATGCGCAGTAGAACATATCGGAGAGCTCTGCATACGGCCCAAAGTGAGGGCAGACATATCCCTTTGTGAAATGTTTTTCTGTAGTTTATTTCTCTAGTGTCATCGCTCCCCTCTCTTCCCCTTGTTACCTACCCATCTATCCCTGACCCTCTGTTGACTGTTGCCACCTTGTTGTGTCCATGTCCTATAAATGATAGTTGCATAGCTTCTCATCAGGGGTGTATCTATGGGTCTACAACCCCTGGCAAAGTAAGGGACTGGCGCGCCCCCCCCCCCTCCCTTACCCATTTACTCCCAGTACTCCCATCATGTGCCTCCATCCTCTCCCAGTACTCCCATCATGTGCCTCCAGTTTCCCCAGTACTCCCATTTATGTGCCTCCATCCTCTACCAGTTCTCCCATCATGTGCCTCCAGTTTCCCCAGTACTCCCATCATGTGCCTCCAGGCTCCAGCCCCCCCTCCAGGTTTTCTTACCTTACCTGTGTCCTCCGAGCGGGACTGCGGCTAGAATTGAAGTCCCACGGTGGGCGAAACTTGTGAGGGACATGATCTCCCGTGGTGGCCGAGACTTGCAGGGAAAATTAAGTCTTGCGGTCATAGAGAAGCCTGTGACCACCGGTATCCTAGCATCCAGCCGCGGTCTGACTCCAGACCAGGGCTGCACTAGGTGACACTATCTCTTAGCCACGGGTGGCAGCGCCCTCCTTTGGCTGGCGCCCCTGGTGGGCTCATTATTGTTTTGCTATTCTGTATGGCTTTGCAATTAATAGGGATGCAGTTGCCAGTACGAATGACTGATTTTCGACACCGATACAGCCATCAAGTGAACTGTTGCCATATCAGTGTTGAAATTGTACGGATTACGAATATGCCTGTTGGAAACAGGTTCTATAGTGAATTGCCCTATTTAGACTAAGTATCAGTTCACAATAATGAATTTTGCTCTCCCCGACATAGGCTGTGGGCTACGTGGGGCTACAAGGATGGGCTACAGTGGTCTGGTGAAGTTTAGGGTTAGGCTCATACAAAGGGAAGGTTATGGTTAGGCTACAAGACATGGAGGGTGAAGGTTAGGCTGTGGGACATGGAAGGCTAAGGTTAGGCTGATAGAAAGGGAGGGTTAAGGGAAAATCCTGCCTGTCGCTGTTGAAGCAATCAAATCCAGATTAGTTGCGGTATCCACACAATGTCTTCTTTCAAGATGGAAAAAAATCCCTCCTGTCCCGGCTGCATTGCCAGAATACGGCACATGGTAGCGGCAAATCACACCTAAATTAATATTACTATTTTAGCATGTCTCTGTTATCTGTTTTGACTTGCTAATTTTTCATTTGGTCTGAATGTACAATGCTGACTATTTTGACATGCTATAAATAAATTTTAAATAATAATAGGCTGGATCCAGACTTCAGATTTTTCACCGACATCTGTGTTTTTCTATAATACTGCAGCCATTTTTGCACATTGCTTATGCGCACACACCTATGCTAACCAATCATAAGACACTTCAGACTTTTCAGACTGAATAGTAATGACACTTCTTAGAGAAGGGTTGATTTCAGTACAAAAGTGGAGGTTCTCTCTTAGTAAATTTACAGTGTAGACGCTCGCTCTTAATGTGTAGCGAACCAGACTTGCAAGGATTTTCATGTGATTGAGTCATGTCCATATCAAAGCTTGTTTATAAGCAAGAATGTGTAGCTCATCAGCTTCATAGCACTGCTTTGTATAAGGCTGGGCACCAGTCGTGGAAGCTCTTTGCAGCCCTTCTAATGCATTCTATCCACTCTAGGAATCAACCACATGAGTACTGCTGGATTGTACTGAGGACTGTATTGTATTAGTCCTCACTCTTGCCACTTCGTATTCTGTCTTCTCATACAATGTTATCCACCTTGCTGTTTTCCTCTCGTCCTTCTTTTATTTATTTTTTATTAACCAATATTCTACCCACCTCCCCCATCTGAATTAATCATTATACATACAGTCTAAAAACCAATGACATCCACACTCTGCATCAGATAAATTGTAATGTTTATAACCTATGAAAATCTCTGGAATAAGGGAAGTTCTGACATAAGGGCAGTAATAATTACATGTCACACATGAAATTTATAAGTTATTCACTTGTAAAGCAAATGCAATATTTATTTATTCTATTTAAATAACCAGAATGATTTGCTCACATCTAACATAAATACAATGTCATTATATCATAAACTTTATGACAGCTTTTAGATTCTTTGGTATGCTGATAGAAAATCACTATTTTTTGTTTAATCATCTTTTCACATTATAAAGAAAAATCCAATTAAACAAGACAGAAATCATGTTACATTGTGACAGATGACCATGTGCATGAATTGATTTCTCAGCAGATTAACTTTTCATTAATAATAGACATACAAATTCACAGAACACAATAAATGTGTTTAACCACTTGATTAATTACATGTTTTATAACCTCGTTCCTTAGAAATAACAATTAGATTATGTGTTATGTGCAGCTCTACCTGCCAGTAACTGCATAATGTAATATTATATTATTGATCTGTTCATAAAAGACCATTACTTTAATAGTCTGTTTAGTATTCATTGGTAATGGAAAGTAAATGTGGCTTTACTTGTAGATTTAGCAAGCGTGGATGAAAGTCTTATGTTGAAATCTGCACAGTTGAAGTTGCTGGCCAGCTTTGTGTATAATAAAAAAATAATAATAATAATAATAATAGAGGACTGAATTCAGAATTAATAAAAGGGGTTGTTTTTTGATTGCCAGGATTGGAAAACACCTGATTTTAGTTAACAGCTCATGTGTGAGCACCGCATTACCTCTGGTGTCCCTCCTGGTACCAAGTCTGATTCTATCCAGACCTTCTCACCATCCCCAATTTAAGGGTAGATGGCAGAGAGGTTGTAAGAAGGATGGACCAGATTGTAAGTTCGTATGAAGGTTGGATCAAGGAGAGATCATACAACATGACGTATAAAGCTCAAAAACTAAGATGTAGATCCAGAACTAAGCACGCTAGCCGGAGACATAAAAACGCTAATTTGCATGTACTGCGCATGCGTGCGGCAGATGTTACGACTCTGAACGTACGTACCAGAATACTTTCAACAGTGTAACTATGAACGAAGGGGCGTTCCAGCCATACGACACCCGGAGGCGGGGTGAGTCATTTAAATCGTACGTTTGGGCATGCTTAGGCGCGTAAGTACGTGCAGCCATTACGGTCGACAGGAGTTACACTTGGAAAAGTTAAGGCAGGGTTTGGAAAGCGTAACATGGTGAAACTACGTATGGCCGAGGGGAGTGCACAGTAAATATACTACGCTAGGAAATGGAAACGTAGCTCTGGATCGGGCCCCAAGTTAGTAACCATTGGCCAGATTCAGAATGAATAACGAGAGCTGACGTATGTACGCTTTGTGCGTAAATCAGCTCTGGGATGCATTATGCAGAACAAATATTGTATTTTCAAAATACTGGCAGCAGAAAGCTCATTCTCGGCTGCCTCTGTTTTGAAAATATTGCTAATTAGAAACTTTTGCTAATGTATGCCGAGTTTATTTTCCAGCATATTTACCCATTCGTTTATTCAGAAAGTTCCAACACAAACCCGTCGCACATCCGCACTGGACCGAAGGAGTCTATGGGGAGTTTTAGGGTCAGGTTCCTGGGAGGGGAGTCTTAGGGTCAGGCTGCAGGGAGGATAGTCTTAGGGTCAGGCTGCAGGGAGGGGAGTCTTAGGGTCAGGCTGTGGGGACGGAAGTCTTAGGGTAAGGCTGCGGGAAAGGGAGTCATAGGATCAGACTGCAGGGAGAAGAAGGTTAGGCTACTGGAAGTTGAGGGTTAGGGTAATAGAAGGGGAGGGTTAGGGTAATGGAAGGGGAGGGTTATGCAATGAAATCTTGACATTAGGCATCTTCTTGTTCTGGGGGAAGTATATATAAATATTACCTCCTCACACTAAGCAATAAATTATAAAATTCTTCCAATCCACCACCATACTCCTGTGCCCATTAATGTCTAAACCCACTTGATCCCAAAACCCTTACTAGTACTTGATGCATTTTATGAACCACACTCCCCCACCTTCATTAACTCACTCCATGGATGTGGAGGGTAAGATTGATCTCTCTTGATGGGGTTGGAGCGTGAATCCAAAATGTAGTGATACCAAACTTTAATAGCAAAAATTAGATTTTGACATAACACCTAACAGAATGCAGAGTAGATGAACTGATAGGTATTTTCATATCACCAAAACGTTTACAACCATCCGTTCAATATTCTTGCTTGTTTGAACACTGCTTTTACCGGCTTCCTTGTGATTTGTACTTTGAATATATACGCTTTTCTCAATAAATACGATTACATGGACTTGATCCAAACAGAGCGTTTTCTGTACACACAGAGGGTCGGATCCTTAACTCTGGCCGACAGGGGACTTATGCAATTCATTTGGGTAAGTCCTCTGTCAGGGAACATCTGCGCATGCGCGCGGCAGATGTTCCCTGGGCATAAGAACTAACATACATAGTATATAGGTAAGGATAGCCATTTAAATGAAAGGTCCGGGGCGGGGGTAGTTAAGGTAGGAATCTGGACGCGTAACTGTACAGTTTTCCTACTGACAGCGGGGTGTGCACTCCCCACTACGGGAGCATAACTAAAGACCCTCGCACACACATAAAGGAAAATCTTCCCCAAATCTTCCCCAGAGTTCCTAAAGTTTGCACTCCAGAGGCTAATGCACTCACATTACACTCTTCTCTAACATAAGGAAGTTAACTTAATTTTTCCATAGGTAACACTGTGCGTATGGAAAGCCTGGTCGAACAGAATATCAGTAAATGTACAAATAAAATGCCTCCCACCCACACTTATCTTTGAGTGTACAGAGGGTTGTCATTCCCTAGTATGGAACTCTGAACATACGGAAACCATAGATCAAAGCCCAATTTATGCATGGATAGGCTGTTATACTTCTGGATCCGGTCCTATGATTTTAGGTCTAATGTTGTATACAGAAAAAGACTTTTGTGCTTGTGTGACTTGTCATAGTTAGTAGACTGCTAGGACACCTTTTGATCTCTGGAGTGTGCATGGGACCATTCATCCATGTATATTACTTGTGTCTCGCATTCTTGTTTCCTCTTGGTGCCTGTTTTTCTGTGCAAGTCTGACACATTTCCAACAGTTTTAAACAATGTATGTAGATGGGTGTCCACTATCTGCAGACACTTTATACAAAGTGTGCACATGCACATAACGTTCATAAATAAAGTCATAAATCAATTAATTCAAATATTTTAGAGCTAAGTATAAGTATATGGCACAAAAATAAACAAAAACAGAAAAAACTAGGATGATATGGTTAAATAAAAACACTTGTAGGAAAAATTTACATGAAAAAGAAAAGTGTGCTTACCTCTATACCGGCCCAGCTGGGAGCGTCTTTATCACTTAGTTTCTAGAATCCATATTTTAAAATTCAAAGTGCATGGAACAGAGACATAAATATACCTCCTGTATGAATGCTTTTTGGTGCCTCAAAAGGAATAAAAATTATAGGGACAGATCTAGATTTCCGATGAAGGTAGTTAGGAATTGTAGCTTTCAGCACAGAAGTCTGTGTTACACTGTCCCTACTATGTTTAGTGTATCCATGCCAGAATTCCACATATAAAAACCATGTAATATCTGTGAAAAGCCCCCCTGGGGTATTGTTATGTCCTTTTTACTGATGACAACAACCCATTTAGGAGACACCCACGCCTCCTGTCCTGTCTCTCATACACCCAGTTGGGGGTATGGGCCTAGCTTTGTGGCTTGCTTACTCAACGGAGTATTTATGTCTGGACAATAGGCAATGGTATTTCTTAATACAGGCACAGCCTAATTACCCATTAGCCATTATGTATGTGAGGCACCACTTACTAGAGGAAGGCCTGATCCATCTATAAGAGGGTAGAAGTAGAAAACAGCTACCAGGCACATACTTCCGAGATCCCGTCCTCTGTCATAGTCCAGGGTTCCATAGTTTCCTTGCCAGAGCCCAGTGACAGCACTCCTCCTTCTGTCAGGGAACATCTACGATCTGTCACCGAGAAGGGCAGCACATGCAACATCATAATGTGGGAAGGCAGATATTAGGATAACCTTAAAGCTGGCCCTGGGTTGTGCCACTTTAGATGGAGAGATAACACTTACATTTACCCCGTTCTGCTGCCATTACAGGTTTCTGTTACTTTCTTGGGCATGAGGGCATACTTTTTTACCAATGATGCATTCGTGTTCTAGGAGTAAAAAAAAATCGTGACACAAAAAATGTGACCATTAATAAAGGCAAACAGTATTTTCCTTATAAAATGCAGTACAATAAACAGTGACTATATTTTGGTCTGGGTCTGTGATATTGGCACATAATTGCATGTGGTGTTGGGCATGATTTGATGAGCTCATTTTATGAGGGGAGCTTATGGTACTATGTGAATATAACACGTCTACTTTATTTTATTTTACAGCCACTTGTTCCCTTGAAAGTGTTCAGTTTATAGAAACGGGCACCAGACAGAGCAAAAATGTCTGCTCGAGGGGGAAAAAAGAAAACGACAAAACTGTCCCGTTCTGCCAGGGCCGGAGTCATCTTTCCAGTTGGTAGAATGATGCGATACCTGAGAAGAGGCACACATAAATACAGGATAGGCATGGGTGCCCCTGTATATATGGCTGCTGTGATAGAATACTTAGCGGGTAAGTAACACCTAATGTACCACAACAAGCCTCACTTCTATTTCTTATATCGACAAGCTGGATACAGAGAATTAACAGGGAAAACAGGTGGAAATTTATACCTGGGCATAACCATGTTGCAATGCAGGAGAGGCAAAGTTAATCTGTTGCAAGTTGTGAGGTGATCCAAACCCTAGTCTAGATAACAGTTTATAAAAGGAAAGCTTGTCTGAGTGCAATCAATAAAAGAAACATTCTCTCCCTGCATGTACAAAACAATTAATTTGACACCCCCCTGAAATTCAACATGGTTTCATCCAGGTGTAACGCTCCACTTGTTTGCTTCCTAAGTCTATGGTTAAACTGAAGTTCCTCTCCGATCACTGTAATCCTTAGTAACGCTCTTGTCTCAACACATAATAACGCATTCTGCAATGTAGAATAATATACACAATGTTACACATGTAATAATACACCCATGACATTTTTACATAGATATAGAACCAAACCCTTTAAATGCATAAGCAAAGAAGCAAAACAATTAAAACTCTTTTGGTGGTCTCATTACCCACCCGCATATGCCCACCACAATAAACATGCTAGACATGGTTAATGGTAACGCCAATATCGGATGGCTCTTATGTGTCCCAAGTCTAGGTCATATCTAGAAGTGAAGTTAATATATGAAAGTTTCATATAGTCTATTACTATATGTGTTTCTGATGCATATTTAGGGGGTGACTCTGGAAGCTGGAATGCAGGCATACTTTCCATTCTTTCCTTCTCAAATAGGACAGGGGGAGAAGGTTTCTCAATAAAACATATCTGCTTGTTCAGTTCCGTTTACTAGGAAATGTCTGATATTTCACATCACTTGTGCTTGGAGAAAACATAACCAGGCTAAACATGCTAAAAACAGAAATGCACTTATAATATTCAACTGTACGGTGACCTTGGGCTGGATCCAGACTTAAGGAGCTTGAAATTAAGGGCGGGATTCACAACACCCTAATTTTTAACATACGTACCTAATTTCCTGATTGTAGCTATTACGCATGTGTAGTAACTATTTTACACTCTCTATGTTGCGTTTCGTTACGTAGATTGCGTATATGCAGTCTTTAAAGAACGCATGTACGCAATATACTTAACGAAAGATAGCGTAAATAGCGTAAAATATTCGGGAAATTAGTTACATATGTTAAAAATGACGGTTGTGAATAAGAAGTTATTGAAAATTTATTGAAATTAGGAGAGGAAAGTTACTCCTGGGCTAAACCATGGTGATTGCAGGGGAGTCATATTTCATCTGTTGCAAACAGTATTAGAGTTGAGAGATAAATAACAGTGTGATAGTAAAGCTGGTCAGTATCTGTGTGCAGTAAGCAATTCAAAGATGTATCCCTGCATGCAAAGAATACAATTAACTTGACTCGCCTGAAATCAACATAGTTTTGACCAAGTATAACCTTCCTCTCTTACTTACAAGCTCCTACTTAAGTCTGGATCCAGCCCCTTGAATGTAATTGATATTCCTTCCTCTTGATCATTTCTACTTTGATGCTTAATATAAAATCAGTGAATATTTGTGCACAGAGTATAATCATCACGGTCAGTCATTTTTAGAAATAACATGGGACTGGATCCAAAACTGCGTACGCATAGTGCTCAATAGACTCCGCAGCGAAGGCTAATCTATAGTAAGGGAGATTCTGGATCCTGAACGTGCGAGGGTAGTGCACTCACTGAGATTTCGAGCCCTGAACACCATCTTAAATTTTATACACCTGAGGCCGGATCCAGAGTTAATAACGTCCGTCAGCAGACTTACTCAAGTTATTTGCGTTAGTCCCCTGACTAGGAACATCAGTGCATGGGCGCGTAAGATGTTCCGCAAGCGTGCCTTCAGATTTACGGAACTAAGTTCCGTACGTCTAAAGGTACAATGAAGGGGCTGACCCTTCAGATACGCATGCCGTATTGTTAAGCATTCATATGAAAGAGGCAAGGAAAGACACATACACAGTGATCCACATCCGTAGAGACGCAAATAAGTTTGTTAAACTTAAGGTAGCCTTCTGGACACATGAGTGTCCAGATTTACTACCATGAGAGGTGAGCGATTGGGGCGTGCCCTCCCCTCTACATTGCGTCATTTCTTTACGTGCGTGCAGGGGTCTGGATCTGGCCCATGGCTCTTTGTGTATCGTATGGAGGATTGTACGATTTAAACTCCTCACCCACCCACCATCGCAGGTTGCGATGCCCTGTCTGGACAGGGTGATTTGTATAATTTAGTATCATTTGTAGCGAGTCCCGATGCATAAACGCCATGTTGCATATGTGCAGAATGCACACATGGGGCCAGATTTACTAAGCTACGGGAAAGGAAAAGTGGAGATGTTACCCATAGCATCCAGTTAGATTCTAGCTCTCACTTTCCTTTTACATACTAGAAAATGTCAGCTAGAATCTGATTGGTTACTATGAGCAACATCTCCACTTTTCCTTTACTGCAGCTTAGTAGATGTGGCCCATGGAGTACTTACAGATTATGAATGTTTAAGTGGCCTGATCTGGATCTGGTCCATGGTTCTTAGCACTAGGTCTTGTGTGCTGTAGTTTTCCCTTCAGCATAATGTTTCTATGACAAGAATGCAGATTTTTATACTTTTGTACTGACAGCTGCTCTCCTAGAAGTTTGTTTTCTAACTTCTTGTCACATAAGCAATAAACAGATTCTGAAAAGCTAATTAGATCCTGTTATCTCCTTTGTAGTGATCTCTTTTCTAACCCCAACATAAGTGCCAGTTTGTCAGTACACATAACTTACTTTACTTCTGGCTTTTAAAGTCAGTTGAAGAAATATAATAAATGTGAAAAATAGAAAATACATTTTCATAGCTAAAAAATGACTGTAAGCAGCTGGTAATGTGCATATGCTGTTTCCCAAGCTAAAGTAAACCAAAAATATTAAAGTGCAAGTGTCAATTAGCAAAAGGACATTAGCTAGTTAAAAAATAATTTATAGTAAATAAGTTGGATCCAGTTTTCCTTTTCTTTCTTCAATCAGATTGTAGGCCACTGTTATGCATTTTGCATGCCTACACATCAGTGCTACCCAGTCAGCAGCGCTAGCTCAAGACCCGTTTAAGCTGTGTCATAACTTAGGATGGCTTCACTGCTATGAAAATTAGCAGAGCCGCTGTTAACACAGATATTCCATGGGCTACTGTGGCCACATATAATATTCTGTGGAGGTGGACCAGACAATGTCTATGGCTGCATGCACTGTGTGGAGGCTCCCAGTAGCTTGTGCTGATATGCAGTCAGCTACTGGGAGCCTCTCTGCTTCAAGATACAGATAATGCATGCAGACAGCAACACAAAAGAAAGAACAGAAGATACAAGGAAAGTTAAAGTTGGGGTGTTGGCTTTACGATGGGACATATAAAACCCTCTTACTAGTAATTTGAGCACAAATAGGAGGAATATAGAGCTTTATAACAGGGCATATAGACTATATGCCACATAATAAAGCTCCTTATTTCTCTTGGTCAGTTGGAGGGTATTCAGAACCCATCCAGACATTCAAAATTGCGACAGAGGGGATGGGTTTTATTCAAAATCAATAGTTCCTTCTAAGTCAATTTACATTCTAAGCATTCACTCTTTATGCATATTGATCCGGATGTCAGTGAATTTCCTATCAATTCATTTAGAAAACTAAACATAACATGGGCCCTGGCTGTTGTTAATCCACCTCTACCAGTGGAAGTGACTAAATGCAAACTCAGGGGTGTCTGCAGCTCTTGTTGTTCCCTCCAAATCTCTTTCTAGAGCAGTGTTTCTCAATCTCGGTCCTCAAGGATCTCTAACAGTGCAGGTTTTCCAGATCTCCTTGCTGGAGTACAGATGTGTTCATTACTGACGGTTATATTTCAAATGATCCACAGGTGGCTCTCATGATGAGTCAGATCCAGAACTAAGTACGACAGCGTAGTTACACAAGCTGCTTGCGTTACTTTAACTGTTTGTAAGTTTTGTGCCTGCACATGGCAGATGTTACGCATTGTAACTCTGGTCGGTCGTAACTATGTATGAAGGGGCGTGTCAACCCTACACTAGCCGTAATTGCGCAATGGAGGCAGAGGGAGCCATTTAAATTGTACAGTATGGGCTGAGTTAGGCAGTTATGACCATCGGGATGCTACGTACGAGCACGGTTATGCTTGGAAAAGTTAAGGTAGGGTTTGGTAGTCGTAAAACAGCTAAATTACGAGCGACCAAGGGGAGTGCCCGGTGGAGTGCATAGTACTTACGTTTGTGTAAATACGCTACGCAATCGTATTTAGAGTGCACTTAGCTCTGGATCTGGCCCTATATGACTTATTCCTGAGGACCGAGAGTGGGAAACACTGTTTTAGAGGATGTAATCACATCAACATAAATGGAAGATCTGACCCTAAGTGTATATCAGAATTAGCTAATACATAACATAATCAAACATTTATCATATATCGCACTTCATGATATATATAACAACTACCAATGTAACAAATGAAAAAAATAACACATTATAGTTAATATTACATCAGCATATTTTTGATTTATGGGGGCAAATCCATGTCATTTGCTTCCATATTGATCACTTAATGTAACTGAAAATAGGAAGAACAGTGAGTAAATATGGAGGAATTTATAAATCTAAGATACTTATATAAAACAATAAAAGAAAGTATCGACTTGAGAAGAGCCACTGTTTCTTTTTTTCATAGTGTAAAATAATGATTATGTAATCAACTTGTAAAGAAACATACTAATTGTAATGTTACTAATGCTTGTATTATTACAAAGCACAGGTTATTATTACAAAGCACAGGTTAATATTACAAAGCACAGGTTATTATTACAAAGCACAGGTTATTATTACAAAGCACAGGTTAGCTTGCATCTATTGTAAATAGAAGTTCTTTTTGGCGTAATTATTTATTTGTGACGGTTCCTCATGCCTCCTGGAAGCATTAATAAATGATAGTGGATTGGTTGCTTATCGCTGTTTTCTTGCCTTTCAGCTGAAATCTTGGAGCTTGCGGGAAATGCTGCCAGAGACAACAAGAAGGGCAGAATTACTCCAAGACACATCTTATTAGCAGTCGCCAATGACGAGGAACTGAATCAGGTACTACCATAAATTCTCTGATACTGACAATCATATAAAGTGCACATGCATATATTCTCTTTTCATCTATATAAAACATGTATTTTCTATTCACAAAAATGTACGTGCTATTTATTATTCCAATGTTAGTCGCATCTTGCTATTGATTCAGACAGCAAGTCCACTGCAATGCCAAAATGTGACTACCATTATATGGTAAGATCCAATGTACAATATCATGCAGGTTGTATAGTGTGTATGCACGACCAGATATATTGTTTCATTGGGCTGGATCCAAACTTAAGTAAGTTCTTGAAATGAGTTACTCCTGGGCTAAACCATGTTGATTGCAGGGGAGTCATATTTGATCTGTTGCAAACAGTATTAGAGTTGAGAGGTGATGTTTCCTATCCCAAGTCTAAATAACAGTGTGATAGTAAAGCTGGTCAGTATCTGTGTGCAGTAAGCAATTCAAAGTTATATCCCTGCATGCAAAGAATACAATTAACTTGACTCCCTCTGCAATCAACATGGTTTTGCCCAGGAGTAACTAATTTCAAGCACTTACTTAAGTCTGGATCCAGTCCATTGGCACAACGATTGGTGAGTGGGGGCTACATATCATGTGTTCAATGGATCGCTTGTAAGGACCGTCACATCCTTCTTCTTATCATGTAGTTTGTACCCAGCTTAACACATTTCAACTTGGTTTGTCAAGGTGATCTATAATTTGTATGCATACATATAAGTGAAGAAATGAACACGTAAGTCTAAAGAGATTATACTTTACAACATGGCTTTGTTAAGATCTAGTCTGGGGTAAAAAGTTTTTTCGCAATAAATAATATTAATAATAATAACTTCAAAGATATTTGGTACCACTATTTTTCTCAGCACAATGGATGACCTCTGATACTACACATTGTCCCTTCATTTCAGTTACTCAGAGGGGTGACCATTGCAAGTGGAGGGGTCCTGCCAAGAATTCACCCAGAGCTTCTGGCTAAAAAGCGGGGCTCTCGTGGCAAAGAGACCATCCTTTCCCAACCCGTGGAGAAAAAAAAGAAGAAGAGTGGCAAATCATTGGACAAAATAGCAAAGAAACCCAAATCTGGGAAAAACAAACTACTCAAAAAGGTAAGTAAAATGATGATGGCAGAGCTAATTATTAAACTAAAAATTCTAATTATTTAGAATTACTGAGGCCTGAAAGCAATAATTATTATTGCTTTCAGGCGTCAGTGATGTTGACCTTACAGACAGAGGAATAGTTGATATTGGAGTGTTAAGTACAAAGTTAAAGTATAATTACATATTTATAAAAGACTTGCTGATGTCCTGTGACCTTTTCTCAACTGCCTTGCTCTCCCTTAAGCCATAGTTTGTGTATTGGGATTTTATAGGTTTAATAGAAATACTATGAAGTGGTCCAGGAATACTACAAATGTCACAGGTTTCTGTTTAAAATATGGTGTGTTCTAGTAAGGCTTTGCTAAGAGTTGGTTATAGGTTCCTGGGGTTATGTATGGAGTGAGAGGGTGGGCTCCTACATCAGGCCCGTCTCCAGTCTTCGCTGCCCACAGCCTGAAGCATGCTAATTCATATTTGCACCTGTGTAGGGTGTTAAAATGAATGTCAGGTTGGACATCCTTGTCTTTCACATCTTGGGTCCCTGAGGTAAGAAAGACATCAAACAGTGTAAGCTGCTGAACTGTGTGATGTTTTTGTGTGGTGCATAATGCGTACGTATAGTTGTCACATACTGCTCTGTTTACTAAACCTTTTTAGCGGATCCCATTGGTAAATTCTGTGATCTCCTATATCTGGTTGCCTTGAGCTTCAATTATGTAATGGGCCGGATCTAGACCTAAGGCCGACAGTGAACTTACACCAGCTATTTGCGTAAGTTCACTGTCAGGGAACATCTTTGCATGAACATGGCAGATGTTCCATTAGCGTAAGTACTATCGTACATAACAAAGTTACATACGACAGTACTTAAGGGGGCAGACCCTTCTCTTTCGATGGCTTTGTCCCCGCCATGTAGGCGGGGATAGCTATTTATATGAAGGGTACGGGCAGGGAAAGCCCCATTATGACTACTTTTGAGATTGTGTCTTAATAGTTAAGGTAGGAATCTGGACATGTAAGTGTCCAGATTTACTACCGAGAATGGGGAGTGCAGGGGGCGTGCACTCCTTGCTACACAATCGTGCCTACGGACCCTCGCACGCACGTAAAGTGTGCAGGGGTCTGGATCTTACCCAGTGTTGTTAAAAAAAACAGCAGTAGTTGAAATCATTTGGCTGTCATACCCGATGTGATTCGCATAATCTGTTAGTGAAATAAAATACAGTGAGCAAAGGAACTCTTTATTAAATGGTTACCTGTGTAGTGATATATGAAGGTTTTAATCACACTAAATGGATTTTTCCATGCATTGTAATAGGACAAACAAGCAGATGGAAAAGAAGGAGCCTCCAGTTCACTGTCAGATGATGGACCTGGAGATGGATTCACCATCTTGTCGTCAAAGAGTCTGTTGCTTGGGCAGAAGGTGATGTATTTCTGCTGGCTTTGCACTGATAACTTTTAGCAGTATTGTTGAGTGAAATCATTATTAGTCACTTTTCTGTTCCTTTGAAAATCCCTGTATATAATAATATTAAGATTTCTGATGAAGCTGGAAATGTAAAACTTGTACAGTTATAGCAATCAGGGTCATCCAACCTATGTTTATTTTCTCAAAGTAGTTAAAACAGAGAATTTACTAATAAGAAGTCATTTGTTTCAGAGTAAAATTCAGTGGTAGATTTACTCTGTCCATTACCAGGTACTTAGTTCTTCCCTCGCCCCTCTATTGTTTCTTAAAAGCACTTATGCCTGTTTTGTGTGGATTATACAGTGTGTTACAGTTTATCTGTATTGTAATTCACATTACTTTAATAGATATGTGCAATAAAGCATAGAATTTATGCATTGGAATTAAATAACTTGTTTTCCTTTTTACTCTTTGCTGCCAGTTGTCCTTGACTCAGAGTGATCTTAGTCACATAGGATCAATGAAAGTTGAAGGTATAATTCATCCAACTACAGCTGAAATTGATCTCAAGGAAGATATAGGTGAGTCCTCTGGTGTCCTCTTGTCATTTATTTCTTTTCTCAATATAGCACCTATCCCAGCCCTTGTATCAGAAAGTGTCTTGCGCATATGTACACTACTGATCCAGTGTTCCAAGTTTTGACACTTATGATGGCTTCCCATAGCGAGCTTCAGTCACAAGTGGGAGGGGTTTATTATTACAGTGTACATAAAGGACAGGGACTTGACCAGCCGGGAGATCCTCACTTCTTATCCATTGCCATTTTATCTAAAGCATATGAGGCTGATCAAGAATTTAGGATAACCCAGGCTTAAATAGGTATAAATACATTTCTTTTCTTGTATGCTAGGAAAAACTTAGCTTTTACCTAATGTACACAAATAGCAAACACCTTTAATTTTACATTGTAATTTAGAGCTTTAAAACACCTCTGATTCCTAATACTATTTGTTTAATCTTTCCTTCCCATGCATTTCAACAAACGCTTGCTGCCAATGTTAAAGCTACATATAGGAAGATCCTTACTAACATTGACATTCCTTAGTTTCTTATATCCTTCTATAGTCCCCTTGCACTCTTTGTATATTATGATTAAGATTATTTTGTTGTATGCAGGAAATGCCATGGAAAAAGCTGGAGGAAAAGAATTCCTTGAAGCCGTGAAAGAACTTCGCAAATCTCATGGGCCCTTGGAGTTGACTGGAGGTACCATGCCGTGATCATTGCTTCTGGACTTACATTTTATCCTTTTACCCCAAAATTGGAGATCTTTTATTTTCATTCTTTAAATATGAATCCATTCATCTTAATAGTTCTGGTTGTGAAAATGGCAATAACTCATTCGGCACTAATACAGCCAACAGCATAAAGTCAGTTGTATCACTGCTAAAACCGTAAAAAAAAGAGAGGATTTCAAATAATACTGTACCTCGTCCCTGATCTTGCTCACGTTTGCCCTCTCTTCTGCCCTGTCCATGCTCTCTCCCCCACTGTGTCTCTGCTTTTTTCTTTGAAGGAGTGCCTGTCACTACTTTAAGTGCTGGCAGATTAACTGTCAGCACTTGGAAAGTCACAGAAACACTACATCCTTTTTTTTTATTCCAGATACTACATCAAATTAATTGAAACAATTAAACACCAATATAAAGTCCCTCTTAATTCCACATTAGCACAAACGTATTTATATATGTAAAATAGAGATGAAGTTTGGCTCTCAACAACTCTGCTCAATCTGAGAATTTTGCAGGGAAGAATTAGTTTTGTAGCCAGGAATTTCTCCAACCCCCACATCTAAGTTTAATAATCTCATATTATAAAATGAAATCTTGTTTCCCGCTGTGTGCATGTTAAGCTTGCATTGTAGTCTTTTAGCAAAATGACAACCTGTGTGACAAAAAATTACTGAAATAAAATTGACCTAAGAAAGATGAGTAATTATATATACACCTACTTCCAGAAGCAAAATAATGTAACACTATGTCCCAGACCAAATTACACTTGTGGTGATTGTTGCTGTTTTCATTTTTGTTGTTTTTTTGCTAGCTGCCCTCAGTCAAGCAAACGGATTGGCAGCAAAGTTTGTCATCCACTGTCACATCCCACAGTGGGGATCAGACAAGTGTGAAGAGCAGTTGGAGAAGACCATCAAGAACTGTTTAGCTATCGCAGAGGACAAGAAACTTAAATCAGTGGCATTTCCTTCTTTTCCTAGTGGCAGGTATATATAATACTGTACATCAGGTTTGGGTATCAATGTTGGTTGGTCAGTCAATCTGACATAATTATCTTTTAAACCAGTGCACATTTGACAGTTTTGTGCAGTCATTATTTGCCTGGGGCCCCCAAGACAAGATGAAAACCAAATGTAATATTGAGAAGGCGATAAAGCCAGGATCAATCAGCTATTCTACCAGTATAATCAACAATATTTATTCATCCAAACATTTTATTTCATTTGTAAGCAGTTTTGTATAAACAATTTATAATTTTGTTTAGAATGTTTGATTTACAGATGTAAAAAAGTTTATAGATAAGTCCACTGAAAATGGGCTGGATTCACAACACCGTCATTTTTTACATACGTGCCTAATTTTGCGATTCTGGCTCCTATGCATGCATAGTAACTATTTTACGCGATCTATGTAGCGTTTCGTCTTTAAAGACCGCATGTAACGAAACGCTACGTACATCGAGTAAAATAGTTACTATGCATGCATAGGAGCCAGAATCGCAAAATTAGGCACGTATGTACAAAAATTACAGCGTTTTGAATCTGGCCCAATATCTTCGTGAACTCCAGATATTTAAGCATTGGAAATATTTCTATGCAGACACCAGTAACAGAATGTTCTAGAGATGGAATTATTGCAGAATTCTTTATTATAGTAGTGCTATAGTACTACAAAATAACCTAAAAACACTAACCTTAGTTTATTTACAAGTTATTGTAAATACCAATTATTTTCATTGTTTACAACTATATGATCATTTCTTTTATCTATTTCAACCTATTCAGAAATGGGTTCCCCAAGCAGACGGCTGCTCAGGTCATTCTACGAGCCATCTCCAGCCACTTTGGCTCCTCCAGCTCATCCACTGTGAAGAATATTTACTTCCTGCTGTTCGACAGCGAAAGCATTGGCATTTATGTTCAGGAAATGGCCAAGCTTGACACAAAGTAGATGGAACATGGTGCCAGACAAGAATGGTTGTAAACCCAGAAGAAGAGGATTGGATGGCCTGGAGCTGATACTCTTATTGTGAATTTTAAGAAGGTGTGAACCATGTTTGAAGTTTTGTGCTTTCAGGACAGCTTTTGAGTTTACTTTTCCATGGTTGGGTTAAAGAGGTCTGATTGGGCTAAACAATTCTCCTGTTGAATTCCTCTGTCTGTAACAAGCCAGCACCCCCCTTTGCATTTTTATAGAACCTGACAAAAAAAAATCTATCCCTCTTTCATCATCAACCATGATTTTTTTTCCCTTCAAGGATGTTGTTTCCACTGTTTTCTCTTACTTTTCCTGTCTTAATATTTTAGATTTAGTGTTAAAACAGCTGAAAAACTTGTTTTAGATTTGTAGTATTGGATTTTACAAGAGAAATAAGACCACAATATTATTTAAAAAATGAGCAAAGTTCTTAAATTTGTGTCTTGTGTCTTTTTTTATTGGGGTGTTTTGGTAATTACATTTTAACACAGCATGTGGACGTCATTAAATGGTGTTTATGTTATCATTTATGATATAGATGTGGGTAGATCCAGAGTTAGAAGAGCAAATATGAACATTGGCAAAACTGCAGAGGAAGGCAGATTTAAAACATATGAACAGAAGCGTAACTCTGAATAGGAGTCTAAAAATAAAATCTGTTCACTATTTGTGTCATTCAGTATACAGTATTTTCCCTGCATACATTTACAATTAAATTTCATCCCCACATTGCAATATGATTGGTCTTGTTGCAGTCTTACACTTTTTTTGTGCAGTTGCTCCTAAACCTGGATCAGTCCCATGATGTTCAACAAAGGAACAAATCCAGAGTTTGAAAAAGAGACAAACAGGTGGAAACTTGCACCTGGGCAAAAGCTTGTTAAATTCAAGGGGAAGTCACATAAAATGGATTTTTTTTGCATGCAGGGAGAATAATTAGCTTTTGCCTATTACACACAGATACTGATCGACTTTACATTTACTGTTATTTAGACGTGTGCTAGGTAACATCACCTCTCCTCCTGTGTGCAACAGATGAAACTTGCATTTCTTGCAATTAAACAGGATGCAGTTTCCAGTCCGAGCGGCCGTATTTTGAACATGATACCATTGCCAGCTGAATGGCGGATGTATCATTGTTCAAAAAGCTTTGAAAGTACAAAATTGCTATTGGGAACCTATTTATCCGTTATCAATAGCTACAGGCTGCGGCAGGTAAAAGGTTAGGGCTGAAGGGGAACGTTTGGGTTGGGATGTTCAGGCATGGATGGTTAGGGTTAGGGCATAGCAAGTGTTAAGGGTAGGGCTAGCTAAAACATTTACATTTTGGCGGATGACTCTTCACAACACCAGGGGTCGCATTTCTGCTGGAAGTTTGCATTCAGTTGTAGTAAAATGGTCTTTGAAATTAAGACCATTGTACTGGTGAACCACACTCCAATTAAACATGGTTTTGCCTAGGCCTAGATCTGGTCCAAAGTCCTGTCTGAACAGCTTTGTTAGAGTGTTGTCAGGGGTGGAGAAATGCATTGCTGTCTTCATCATAATATTTAGGTAACAGAAGATGCACCTCTGCACTTTTATGCTCCTTGGCCATATTTGGAAGTCAGTTGCCCATGGGTGCAACATATGCAAAGATAAGTACGGCGCACATGATAGAAAGGAAATTACAGAGCTACAGACTATGCAAACGTTAAACATTATTGAGTATTGGAATTGAGAAAATATCTGTTTTGAATATTTATGTATAAGGGGTAAAGGAAGCAGAGACATGGACTGAAGAAACAACAGGGGTCAAATTAGGAAATTAGTAACATACTGACACAACCTCCTATAGCTTTGTGTGTTTAGCACTGTATGATCAATAAAGGCACAGGTTGTACCCATTACCTAAATATGAACAGATATAAAAAATGTTGAATGTAACCGTTTCACCTAATAAATCCTATTTGTACTTAACGTAAAAGGGAAATAACCCACTCCACGGATTCAGAATGAACTTTCCAACATGGAACATTTTCTAACCTTCACAAACAAGTAATGATACATTAAGCAGATAGGGCCAGAACCAAACTTTCAGAGCTGTGAGCACAGCGGATCCCTGCTGTAACCAGCCCTCCGTGCATGTGAGGGGAAATCACTACCCTAACTTACATTTTCTACACCGTCCTTAAAAAGGGGTTAGAATGGAAGTCTAGATAGGACGTAAGGGTCTTACCACACCCCTTACTATAAAATGAAAATGCCTCCCACCTAGTGTACACATTGTAGGCATCCCATCCCACCATTAGAAAGATTTCCAGTATGAAAGTTTGGATCAGGAGAATACAGATACGTACATGTTAATACTCCGTATGGGCAGAAAATGAGCATTTTGTGGAAGTCTGGATCTAGTCCATAGAATGATAGGAGGGTCTCAAAATTCTTCATGCAAGTTCATATATATCAGAGGCAAAGCCAATGTACCCCCAATGGGCCGAAAGGCGTCCCTTGCCTTCCGCATGGCCAAACCCTGCAACAGAAGAGGGGTTTGATATGCAGATCAGGCAGACGGGGAGGGTTAGGGTAAGACAAGGGTGGGTTGTGGACAAGGAAGTGTTCATAATTACGCACGAGGGGGGAGTGACAGGGAAGTTTAATCCCCTCTTAAGTGCGTAGTTCCAGACCTCTATGTGTACATAAAACCCACGAAGTTCTGGATACGGCTGCAGCGTACATATATGAACCTCGGCTCTATACACGTTCTGCTGACACCTGGATATGAGCGGCTCCCATTTTCATTTTGAATATTTAGAAGGTGTGGTGGCGGTTTCAGGCGCTGGGGTAGTCTCCACAGGGGGGGGGAATGTCAGTAAATAACAGTTAAATTCTAATATAACAATCAGATGGTAAAATAACCTAATGACATCTAAAATAGCTCTAGTGAAATAAAACAAGTCCTATAAGGAAACATCAGTGGTGCTGCTGGTGTTCATTAGTATATTGGGATAATCCTCCAAAAGATCATAAACATGTAAAATAAAAGAAATAACATTTTATTACATCACATCCAAAAAACAGTAAAACAAGGATCAGAACGTCATACCAGGAAGCGATGGTACAGGAAGAAGAGACGCTGTTGCCACAAATTGGAATACCCGGGTGTGTCTCTCTGCCAAGTCCACTGGTGGTGACGTCGCGATCAGTCCTAGACTTTGAAAAAGGGTTGAGTGCATCCTGAAACGCGTAAGTCCAAGGACCGGCCAGCTGATCGCGACATCATCACCAGTGGACTTGGCAGAGAGACCGCAGTTCAACGCTACACACCCGGATATTCCAACTTGTGGCAACAGCGTCTCTTCTTCCTGTACCATCGCTTCCTGGTATGACGTTCTGATCCTTGTTTTACTGTTTTTTGGATGTGATTTAATAAAATGTTATTTCTTTTATTTACATGTTTATGATCTTTTGGAGTATTATCCCAATATACCAATGAACACCAGCGGCACCATTGATGTTTCCTTATAGGACTAGAGCTATTTTAGATGTTATTAGGTTATTTTAGAATTTAACTGTTATTTACTGACATTCACCTCCCCTGTGGAGACTACCCCAGCGCCTGAAACCGCCACCACACCTTCTAAATATTCTATTTAATCTTTTGGGACACCTCCGGCTGAGTAATTTCGGCTTAGCAGGGTTTTGGCGCGTTTGAATCTTCAAATATTTTTAAATACATTTCCAATTTTCATTTCGTCCACCTCCAATAGAAATAAAAGTGCAGTAGCTCAAAATGTGAAGCAAGAAGCAGACACATTTTTATAAGACATACAATACGTTGTTGATTGACAATTATACACACAAAAGGGTTTAAAAATGCTGTGTTTTATTAAAAACAAACCCAACTGAAAAAAAGAACACTGGTAAGATGAGGCAAGTGAGTTAAAATATAGTTTTTAATAGTTTATAACCCATGAAATAAAAAAAAAAGTTAAAAAATCCATTTGTACTTCAGGGTACATAATGAAAGGCAACTGCTTAAACATTAATAGTGTATTCACTGTTTGACTGCTGAGGTAGTAGTTTTTCTGCTTGGAAACCTACAATCTTTAATACTATGATTTCAATCTCTTAATGCAAGGTTCCATATGTGTACCATACGTGAAGACTTATTTGGGCATCTTCTGTCCCATTATCTTCCAGCTTTTTGAAACAAATAAGTCTTTGCTTTTAGCCATGGTGACGAAAACACGGCCTAGGTAGATGCCATTAACCTGCCCAACTCCATCGTTTCGGCCCATTGACAGAAGCATAGTAACACTTCCTATGGAAAAAGTAATAACAATATACATTAAATAAACATTATTCCTGGACTGCCCAGTATCAATCAACCAACAGCACAATGTATCATTAGACAAAGAATTTCAAGCCCTGACTTGGTGCTATGAGAATATAATGTAAATAATTGCTGTGTATCAAATAGATTATGGCACGCATTAATGTTTATTTTATATACACCTATCGATATATTTATCTTTATATACACACACGAATATATATATATATACTATAGATTATACCTGGTAATATGGTTTCCTCTACTCCTATATGTCAGCACACCACTGGGTAACACTTCCTTTATACACATATATACATACATATACACACATATACACACACAGAAAGAAGGCACCCCAGCACTCTTGCAATTAACCAGCAACAAAACTTATTATATCTTTAAATAACTGACTTTTATTTTAAATATAGAATGTTATGGTTTGTTGTTGGTTAATTTCGAGAGAGAGATTTTCTTTAATATTATTATTATTTTATACTGATATTTTTAAGACACAAGGGGCCCAATCTATAGGTGAGTGTATGTTGGGTCATGTCACACAACAGAATTCAATCCAGGCCCTAGTGTAAATCACTGCAGTGCCTTGAGTTCTGAAGGACGTTTCATTGACATGTATGGGTAGAGGCCCCGGCAAATGCACCAGGTTCACATCTGAGCATGGCATTTTGTATGCAGATACATGGAAATATTCACACTTGCAAGTGTCCAATACATAGCCGCACAGATCAAAAAGCAATGTCTGCAAGTTCCGTTGTAAGCTTCATTTACATTACAAACACCCTTCTGCAGAAAATAACAATAAGATACTCAATAAGGGTCCACTTCCGTAATAACCACCATTCAGTGTGATTCCCACAGAGAAGACTCAAAAGACAGTTTGACATAAAGTACAATAATGATTTGGCTTAGTGCTGGGATAACATTATCACCAAATTTCTAATTAGAAATTCCGTCTTATAGAGACGGAATCTTTACATTTATAGCAGTACTCCGCAACGGCGGCGGGACCCGGCTTCCTCTTCTTCCTTACTGTGTGTCTGCCGGGCGTGACGTCATCACGCCCGGCATTTAGAGAGGAGCACGTGGAGATGAGGACATCTGGGAGCAAGAAGACAGAAAGGATTAAAGTAAAGACTGAAAGACTGTGTAGAAAACAAGATTAAAGAAGAAAGAAGGGAAAATAAAAGGTAAGTAAAGGAGCAGAGGGGCAGCAGGGGATAAAGGTGGCACAGTATGTGATAAAGGGGCAACAGTTAAAGGGGGCAGTTTAATAATCAAGGGGCACAGTATGTGATAAAGGGGCGCACTGTAAAATGAAGGGGCAGTGTGTGATAAAGGTGGCAAAGTATGTGATGAAGGGGCAGCAGGGGATAAATATGGCAAAGTATGTGATGAAGGGGCAGCAGGGGATTTAGGTGGCACAGTATGTGATGAAGGGGCAGCAGGGGAAAAAGGTGGCACAATATGTGATGAAGGGGCAACAGTTGAAGGGGGCACAGTTTTATAATCAAGGGGCACAGTATGTGATAAAGGGGCACACTGTATAGTGAAGGGGCAGCGTGTGATAAAGGTGGCACAGTATGTGATGAAGGGGCAGTATATGGTAAAGGTGGCATAGTATGTGATAAAGGGGCAGCGGGGGATAAAGGTGGCACAGTATGTAATGAAGGGAAAGCAAGGGATAAAAGTGGCACAGTATGTGATGAAAGGGCACAGTGTATAATGAAGGGACAGTATATTATAAAGGTGGCACAGTGTGTGTGATGAAGGGACACAGCGTATGATGAAGGGGAACAGGGTATGATGAACAGGCAGAGTGTAATTTCTGTGTATATACTTTGTAATTCCTGCTTTTTTTTATATTTTGCTTTTGGTGTGCCACGGAATTCTGGGAAGAGCTTAGGTGTGCCGAGGCTGAGAAAAGGTTGAGGAGCACTGATTTATAGCAATACAAAGTAGGCTGAATTACCATCGAAACGTCATATAACAATTGGTTGAGGTAGTAAAGAGGCGTTTCATAGTCCTTCAGGTTCCCAAATGATATTGGTAAATTTTAAAAATCCCTTTAGCCATGGAGGGGAAACCTTGAAACAGTCCTTTGCAATTTCTCTGTCCATGAAAGTGGGCAATCTTAAAAATGTTACTTTGAAATCTGTTCCCTGGAATTCCTCCTTTCCCTGCTGGCCACATCCTGGGAGTGTCTCTATAATCTTTTCAGAATGCTCTTTTGTTTCACAACTAAAGTAATGAACTCATACAAGTCCTATACTAAAATTAAACAGTAAATCAGTATCTAAATCTAATCAATTATATAATAACTAGTCAAAGGCCCGTCATAACGACAGGAAAAAAATATTCCCCATTAATTTTTCCCTATTTCTCTCAGTATTCCCCAGCATGTCTCCAGCTCCCAGTGCTCCACAGCATGTCTCTCCAGCTCCCAGTATTCCTATTGTTACAGTCAGCCAAAGGGATTCTCACCGGGGGCTCGGAATCTATGTCAACACCAGGTGTTCACTAGAGCCTCCTGTGGTGAGGATAGTCTGGGCTGCTGGTCTGACAGGTCGTTCCCTTAGTGATGGGCCCAGAGGGGTACTGCAGCGTGGTTTGTGCTACCAGGAACCCAAGTGCTCACAGGAATCCTTGCATACAGGATAACATGTAAGTAACACACACTGAAAAGCTCAGGAACAGTAATGTGTTTTTTAATGCAAATGCTGGAACCCTCATACACAGTATGGCAATGAATGTACACACAAGGTAATGAGCCATAAATAAGTATACCTGAATAAACCCCAAAACACAAGGAATATAGGAGGAGGATGGAACTAGCACTGGAGGTGTTACAGGCTGCTCTCCTAATCAGAGAAGGTATACAAAACGAGGATACTGCTACACAGGCAGATCTAGGTGTACTACAAGTCCCAGGATGGAATAAGGGACTGTGCTGACAGGATGGATAACAGCACACAGAAGGTATAGACAGATGAAACAGTGTTAAAAAGTAATTTTGGACGAAGTCAATGCACTAACTTTAGATCTAT
>WWET01000042.1:685871-707761 GCA_011038615.1 Limnodynastes dumerilii | reverse complement strand
GAGAACATACAAACTGCACACAGATAAGGCCTAGTCCAGGAATCGAACTCATGACCTCAGTGCTGTGAAACATAAGTGCTACTCACCGAGCCACCATGCTACTCACTGAGTCATTGTGTAAAATAATTTCAAAATATTGCAATGTGAACAAAATCATAGTGTATACCCAGCTTACATTGTTATCCATACACCCCAAAATACCTCCAAGATTGTTTACAAAGTCAACGGCATTAGCCCAACTACGGCTAAAGAGAAAGCAAGCAAAATAAAGAGCTTGCTGGCAGACAGTGGAGCAGTAACCTTTCAACTCTGGTTTGGATTTTGTGTGATAAATGTGTGGATTTAAGAGTAAGTAGGTGACTTTTGCACCTGATGTTATTTCTCAAAATATTTCCAGCTGAGTAACTAGAAGGGGGCAAGAGAAGTCATTTTGTTTGTGTTCCAAAATGTGATTTCAATCTTGTCTTCATCAAACGGCACCAGGGAGAGAAAAAAAAAAGTCTGTACAGGTGAAGGTGGCTGATATGACAGATAAAAGATCCAGGAACTATTTCTCGTTCTGTGGAGAGAAGATTCATTTCTGCAAATCCTCCTCCTCAGTAGTGCGTGGACAAACCATCTTTTTTGTTACATGATTTTCCATACAAGAATACAAAGGTGAACGCATCTTGTAGAAAGTCAAATGGAAGTGATTACTCAGCAGTAAAGAAATGTTTAATTATAGGGAAAATCTGACAACAATGGCATGCCTTTAGAATAGCCTTTTCAAGACAGCGCTATATAAACATGTCATTCGGTTCAGGGAGTGCTTAATAATTGCTACTAATGTCATCGAACAACCAGCCCACAAGAACTTCCCGCACTGGATGAACTCTAATGTTCTTGTCTAATCTCATCAGCTTTAGTCTTAGTTCAGATATTTGATTGTTAAAAATTATATGTATATGACATTCTAGGTGCCATATTTTTAAGGTCACTCTAACATTGGAACTTAAAGTCATTCTGTAACCAGCAATCTGTGGAGCTCACGCATAACACATTTTTTTCCAAGACTAGAACATTGCCCCCTTCAGATGATGTTTCAATGACAGGGGGTAATGGCAAGACCGAAATAGTGTTATGGGACCGGATTCACAGATCCATATTTACTACGTGCGCATTTTTACGCACGCACATAGCAAGACAACACCCATGACAGTCCCCTCGGCTGGACGGGTTTTCGGTGTCCGCTTCCAAAGGGCACCTTTATCTCTACGTGTGTACTTACGCGTGTATGTTACTTATGTCTGTGCGTATGTATTTAACCAAGCCCTCAAATGCCTTTTTAAATGCTTCCCCCCCGCCCACTTTCTCGTAACTTCTACCGTACGGATAAAAGCCACGCCGTACCGTACGTATGTCCCTAGGTGCGGTTCACAAGTCCATGCTGAAAGTACTTAAATGCGTAAATAATACGTAATTTGCGTGGATTACTACGCATCCCCCCCGCCCACTTTCACGTAACTTCTACCGTACGGATAAAAGTCACGCCCCTCCGTACGTATGTCCCTAGGTGCGGTTCACAAGTCCATGCTGAAAGTACTTAAATGCGTAAATAATACGTAATTTGCGTGGAAAAAGTTACTACGCATGCGCAGTGAATCCGCACCTAAAAATATGCTCGCAACCCCACGCAAAAACGGGTCTGTGAATTCGGCCCATTGTTGTTTGTGAGAAAGACTTCATAGCATGTTGGTGACTTATTATCCAACAACATACCGTATTTCCCCATGTATAACATGCTCCCTTGTATACGCACCCCGTTTTTGGAGCCTTAATTTAAAATTATTAAATGTATTTTTTAACTATTATTTTTAGCATTATTTAATTAAAAATTAGGTGCATCTTATACAGGGGATCAGGGGATATAACACTGAACTTACCTTTTTGGTCCCTCCAGCAGTGTCAGGCTCTCTCCCATGCAGCTGTGACTCAGACTGTCTCCCTCGCGGTGCATGCTGTACAATGACATTGAGGTGACCTTAGGCAACGTCACGTCTTTGTGCAGCGTGCAATGCGAGGGAGACAGCCAGAGTCACAGCTGCTGGGGAGAGAGCCTGACACCGCCGGAGGGACCGCCGGAGGGACAGCAGAGGTAAGTTCAATGTTGCATCCCCTGTATAAACCCGATTTTTGCACAATGACGCTGAGGTGACCTTAGGTCACACAACGTCTTTGTGCAGCGTGCAATGCGAGGGAGACAGCCAGAGTCACAGCTGCTGGGGAGAGAGCCTGACACCGCCGGAGGGACCGCCGGAGGGACAGCAGAGGTAAGTTCAATGTTGCATCCCCTGTATAAGATGCACCCGATTTTTAGACCCATTTTTTGACTATAAAAGGTGCGTCTTATACATGGGGAAATACGGTAATTGAAATTTTCAAAATGTCATCTACTAGTTTAGTACATTTATAGTTAACCCCTAAATGAAGAAGAGGCAAACACAAAGCATTGAAGCATATTTACTAATGTGCAGCATCTTATCTATGTCCAGATTTACATTCTTACTATTCACTGAAACGTCTGTGACTGATAGTTTCATATAAATATAAAGGATGTTCCATAAAGAATGTTTATAGGTAATTAATTATTACAATTGTTTAAAACTAAAGTAATCAAAAATATTTATTGATGAGATAATTAATGTAAAGATGCACCTGTCGTAAACAGAAAGTGTCACATTTACACTCTCGATTTATAACAACTAATTTAAAACAACACACTTTAAAAAAAAATGTTATGAAGCAGTAGTTTTGATTTTTGCTATATGTTTAGATACAGTGAAGAAAGTACATCACAATAAAAAAAAACAGTTTAAACAGTTTAAATAAAGAGGAAGTTATATAATTTATTACAAGTCAAAGATTTAGTAAGGTGCATTAGGAATAACTAAACATATACCACAATTAGTGATGGTTTTGGTAAACATGTTGAAGAATTAGTTTAATAATTAGACTACAAATCTATGGAAAATATCACTTTGTGCTATTTTGAACAGATTCACATTGATCATTTTCAGTCTAGAAACAAGAAAAACTGATTTTCCTTACTGTGCAACTACAATCTATCTGAGTTTTTAAAGAGAATCCTGTACAAATTTCTAGTAGCATTTTTCAAATTCAGAAAGAGAATGTCTGAAATTGGAGCCTGCAGTACATCTATTAGGGAAAATGTTTACATACTGTAACAGCATCCCATCTTTCATCAGCCAGTGCTTAAGGTTTCGCTTTCATCGGGTCAATTAGTCTGTGCACTGTCATATTTTGTCAACTGACAAAAACAGGATGACTGCATTTGTATCTGTCTGATTGGGTGAGCTCTAAAATGCTGGTTTACCTTGACCTCAAATTAACCTCTATCATTCAAAATAGAGACCAGCTATAGCTCAATTTATGGCATTTATCAAATCAGTTCAATTTTCTAAACGTTTTTGCATCTATATTAATTGCTTTTCAATTTTCTTGTCACCAAACAAATACTTATCAGACTAACACAATTTGTTCTTGAGCCTTACATTTATTTTTGTTTTTATAATGCCTGCTATTTGCAACAAATAAATTACTCTTATTTTTCCATAATACATTTCACCCCTGAACAAGATAAATGTCTAATGAGGTTCTGGCTAGCTATGAAATAAATGGAAAAATGACAATCATATTAAATGTATGCTAGTGTATTATTGTTTCTGCATGCATTATTCATCAGCCAGGTAAGTTTTAGAACCTGGGGGCTGATTCAGAGATGCACTTACACCTTTTTTTAGGTGGAAGTGTACAGCTCGACTAAACCATTTTTCAAAGTAAGGGGTGTTAATTAATTTTATAAATTTTGCATGCATGGAAAATACATTACCTTTACACATAGAAATAAAATACTGCATAGTTTTATGTTTATTCTATAAAATAGAGTTGAGCTAAGAAACTTCACCTCCTAATTTTATTTCTGGTTTTACAATTTAAATCTGCCTCCCCTTGCAATTCAACATGGTATTGCTCAGGTCTACGCTTACACCTAAAAAAAGGTGGAAGTGCAACTCTGAATCAGCCCCCTGATCTAGAGTTTTAGCACAGTGCACGCAAAGGCTAAACATTGGAAATGCCCTTTGCACAATTTCATGAGGACAAGCTCAAGATAGATGGTACAGGGAATGAGCATGCGTTTGACATACAGTATGCAATCATGTATGTATTAACAAATAGACTGAGGTGTAATGCTGCAGCCTATATATGTATGTTTCAAAGAATGTTTTCTAATCATTTACATGGCTTCTTGTATGTATTGCTTCAGTATATTAAATATTTTAAACATTATTAAAAATAACTAAGTTGCTTGTTTTATTTTAAGTGAAAAAAAACTCCAAACCCCTAAATATATATATAAAAAATGCATTAGTGCTGCTATTGAAACTTAAAAAGATATTGACAGTGAAAGTACAAACACAATCAGTATAGGATACCAAAAGTAATTAAATTTGTTTTAAAAGTAGTTTTATTGTTAAATGAAACAATACAATGCCTGTCAGTTGTGTGGCAATCTGTAGGAATGTGCTTCAACTATTTAGACTTTTATTGAGGGCATATCTTCTTTAACAGGGAATTGCACCAGTCTTGAGCTACTGCAATGAACATAGAACCTAGGCCCTGTTTAATCTTCAATTTAGTTTTGGATTTTGAATATTCTTATGTTTACTTGAAGCATTGTATATTAGCACTTCCATCTCAAAGTGCTGAGGACATGAATTTAATTCCCGAACTAGGCCTTATCTGTGTGGAGTTAGTATGTTCTCCCCGTTTCTGTGTGGGTTTCCTCCGGGTGCTCCGGTTTCCTCCCACACTCCAAACATGGTAGGTTTATTGGCTACTGAATAAATTAACCCTAGTGTGTGTGGGTGTGTATGTCTGTATTAGGGAACTCCAATGTAGCTCCAATGAGGCAGGGACTGATGTGAATGTTAATAGCGCTATATAAAAAACCTGTTAATAAATTTAAAAAAATAATAATAATAGATGGCTTTTACATAAACAGTGGGAATATATTACATTACCATTCAAAGGGTAAAATTACACTCAAGATATAGTTCTCTGTCAAGAATTGGGTGCCACGCTACAAAAATGCAAATAAAAATATATTTTGCATACTTACTGCATATATATTCATTCTTGTGTGTATCATGATCACATTATTATGGGAAATTCCAAAGATCACAACACACTGCAGTAGTAATGCATCCTTCACCATGAGACTCACCTAATGCAGAACTTTTATACATTGGAGGGTAGATGATCTGCTCAGGAAGATTACCAGCCATTGCTTCCCTAGAAACATAGAACATAGAAAGTGATGGAAGATACATGACCCATTCAGCTTTCCCAGTTGTTTATTTAAAACTATACTAGCCGTAAACACTATTTTAACCTCAATTTAGTTTGAAATTTAGGATATTCTTATATTTATACCCAGGGATTAAAGTAAGGGGATATATCAGGGTATGCCATATCATCACTTCTCCCACATTTTAAAGCTATAAATCTCCATTCACTTCTATTATTTATATATTTTCACACCGCCACTTCTAAATGTTTATACTGCCATTTTTAAATTTCCACTGTTTATAGCAGGTATGTTTAAACTGATCTACTGTGTTAGCCTAAACCACCTCATATGGTATGCTTATGTTTCACCCTTTCAGTGAAGTAATTTTTTGCACATTTCCTCTGAATATACCACCCTCCAGTTTATATTCATGCCCTCGTGTTCTATTACACCTCTTCCTTTGAAAAATGCCGCCCTCCTCTAGCTGGTCACAACATTTGATATATTTAAAAGCTAATATCATATCCATCGTCTCTCTTCTCTGCTCCAAGACATGTGTGCCTCCTATATATGTGGAGTTCCCCTTGCCTTTCTTCGTATGTTTTGTGACACATGCAATGGATCATTTTAGTTACTCTTCTTTACACAGTCTCTAATGTATTTATGTCTTTCTGGAAATATGGCCTTCAGAACTGAACACAGTATTTTAGGTGAGGCCGTACCAACGATCTATAAAGAGGTATCACTACTTCTCCTATTCCTCTCCTTATGCAACCAAGCATCTGACATGCCTTTGACAGTGCTTTGTTACATTGCTTGGCTACCTTTAAGTCACATTAAATAACAACTCCTATATCTCTTTCCTCCTCAGTAGTTTGCATTGCCATTAATAATATATAGAATTTTTTTCACTCCAGGTGTATGAATTTTTATTTTTTGGCATTAAACTGCAGTTGCCACACTCTTGACAATTCCTCTAGTATACCCAGATCATCCCTCATTTTGTGTACCCCTCCTGGCGTGTCTACCCGGTTACATATCTTTGTGTCATCTGCAAAAAGGCATATCATCAATAAAGATATTAAATAGCACTGGTCCTTGTACAGATCCCTGTGCTACCAAACTGGTTACTTTACCATCCCCAGAAGGGATTCCATTTACTACTACTCTCTGTTGTCTATCCTGTAACCAAGATCATATCCATGCAACTATTTTTAATTCAAATCTCAAAGGTTCCAGCTTATTTAACAGTCTGTGATGTGGCACAGTGTCAAAAGCCTTACTAAAATCTAGATAAGCTATGTCTACAGCTCCCCCTTTATCTAATACTTTACTGACCCAGTCACATAATTCAATAAGATTTGTTTTTCTTAATTATCCCCCAGTGAATCCATGCTGCTTGGGATCCTGTAAGTTACGGGATTTAAGATACTGTAATATTTGTTCCGTTAACAGTATTTCCAGTTGGCTGCTTCTTCCCTACTTCCACTTTTATGCAGAGGGACATTTTCTAGTCCTCTGAGATCACCCCAGTTATTAGTCACTGGTTGAATAATTCAGTTAAAGGTTTTGCCAGCAGTCTTCTAAGCTCTTTTAATATCCTAGGATATATCCCATCTGGCCCAATTGATTTTTCAACTTTCAGCTTTGAAAGTTATTTTAATACCTCAGTGAAAGTAGTAGTAATTGCCTCCTTTGTATTAGTAGTCTTTCGGTTTAAAAGTGGTCTCTTCCCTTCTTTTTTTGTGAACATTGAACAGAAATACTTGTTAAGATGATCTGCCACAGCCTATCACCCTCAACAAGACTCCCACTCTCCGTTTTGAGCCTTACTATGCCCTCTTTAGTTTTTCCTGTTTCATTTAAAACCTATAAAAAAAAGCCTTTGTGCCCTTTTCATACCAAGTTTGTGCCATTGCTGCCCTAATAACCATTTAGCCTCCATCTGCTTTGCAAAATACTCCTCTCTGTCATCATTATATTGAGTTTGCTTAAAATTATTAAGAGTCATCTTTATTACTTCTACTATACTTGCTAACTCTTTTGTAAACCACATTATTTGTCCCTTTTTTGGACTCCAAAATGGCTTGCAGCTATGCTAATATACCCCACATGTATTACACGGACTGGAAACCCCCCTTTCAAAATCCTGCGTTTGCCACTGCTCTCTTACCGCTCCCTGTAATGAATTTAAAATGTCCCCACTTCTAGTGGAGCTTGCTGAAGACTCACCCCAGTTAACATCAGGTAGCTTAAAATATCCCATGATTATTTCCTCCCCTTTTAATATCATTTTGGTAATGTCTTGCAATAGGACATTGTCCATTTCCTGATCTTGTTCTGGTTGCCTATATACCCCCCTGGGTTTTTATGGTTACCCAAAGTGGCTCAGTTTTTTGTCCAATACTCCCTATTGAAGTTGAATTTAACCCTTCTTTCACATACATTTATAAACCTCCTCCAATCCTTCTATCCTTTTGTTATTGTAAAATATATGGGATTTGTGACTTCACATGAGCACATTTCATCACATGTAGCAATAATATGCTCAACCCTGTTGTTGACACTGGGAGCATATTTTCCCATATTACACATTTTAACATAAAAACATTCTGGGACTGTTGAACAATACTCCATTTAATAGCACTTGGATGACTTAGACAGAAAGTAAAAATATCATAAAGAATAATACATAACTATAAACAAATAGTTTTACCAGATATTCTCACTGCTGGTAGGTAAGAATTCATTGTGTATAGGAGCCTGGGTAGCTTAACAATACAAATGTGATTAAAAGTGGTATATGTATGTGATAAATAACATTTTAGTAAGCTTAGCAATTCTAAATGGATTGTATTTTAGTTATAATCTGTGCATCCATAATAAAAGCTTTCTTTGGCATTTCTATAGTTCTCTTTCACATCATTTTCAAAGCAAGTCTAAACGTATTCAATGGCAGAAGCAGTAATTTCACAGTCGGATATATAGAAAAGATTACATTTAATTACAGATACAGGTTATATTTGAGGACATTTGCCGTGCAATTTCCCATAGCCAACTAAGAAGGGCTTCTAAGGTGTTGCAGTATGGTATGTAAGTTGGCTGTATTTCTTCTGTACTTCTTTCTGTATTTCTTGCACGCAGACAGGAGGAATGATTTCCTGCTGGTAATCTTCTTATTTGCCAATAAATGTGTTCGACAATGAAGTTTTTTTTTTCTTCTGTTAAAATGGTTTAATAGAAAAGTACCAAATTCCTATAAGAACCCAATTGCAAGTTAGTTGCCAGAACTAAAATCTATTGAGAGAAAACCCTACTAATAACAAAGACTGAAAAGTGCACATTACGCATTGTATGTGCCCCTGACCTTTGCCAAGAGCACTTATTGTTTTTATTGTTTTTAAACTTCCTTCTTGTGTTGGAGAACATTACAGAAACTGTTGCTGCTTACTAATACATAAAGAGAGAATAGAAATAGCATAAGAAAATGAAATAAATCAGCCACAAAGATCATGGATTTTTCATAATTGGATTGAACGATACATACAAAAGGATTGTTGGGTGCAAAAATCAATGACATACTGTCGTTCTCTGTGCTTTCTAACATTTTATTTGCAAGTAGCAAGTAATTACTTGCCAATGCATGCAATCTTGCTTTGTGCTTGGGTACAAATATGTGTTTAATATTTTCTATGGCAGTTTTAAAATATATTATGTTGCTAATTAACAGGGAATGAAATGACAGAGGATTGTTTATATAATAGAGAATTGTTATCACAATATATTTCACAAAAGGCTTTTTGTGTCAAATTTTGGAATGCACTGACCATGTAAATTAGTCTACACAAATGCAGAAGTTATGTACAATATTCTTGCAGTAAATGTTTGCAGACAACAGGAAGCGGATTTGGGAGCACAAAAATTTGAGAGGTGGCATTTTGTAGTTCAACTTTAAATTGCAGTGTAAAATGAATGTTGTTTGCATGCAAAAACATAACATGATTGGATCCTTTGAACCGCAATATGGTTGATAAAGGTGTAGATATTTTCCTTTTTTATGAAAGTCTGATCCTTATCTGTACACAAACAATTATTACTGGGGTAATGCATTATAAAAATATAATGTAACTACATGGAGTAAACATTTAAAGGTATTAACTTTAAGAACCAAAATATCTTCTCAACCCTATGCCCTCAAAAATATTGCTAGTGTTTTTTGGCTAATAATTTCCTTCAGTGGCAAATTATTTTCATTTAAAAAGAAGAGATCTAATTTTGCATTTACCACTTTCTTGGTTTTGCTGGAATATAAACAAAGGTATTGGGTGATGGGTTGTATTGTAATACTTCATTGATCATATGTACTACTTCAGCTTGTCAGTCTCCATTAGTAATAAATGTCGTGTAGAATAAAAATGGATTAGAAAGAGCTTTTGATCTAATTAATAAGGTCACCTTACAGGTAATAAGGTTAAAAAGATGAAAATAGCAAAAAAAAGGAAATTATTAAAAATGCACAGTATAGGCAGGGTTTTAGACAGCCAAGTGATCCACACTTCAGATCTGACAGCATTTTAAGTGCAAACAGTTACATTAGTTAAATTATGGTAAGGTTCTGTTATCAGGAGTCTGTATAAGCAATGGGAGTAGTTTCTCAACCATATGTATGTATGGATGCATGAATAAAGCATGGATCCACTATTGGATTCCCACTTCCACTACATTCAGAACTCCATTTGGATTTAGGGATCACTTCCTAAACTACTAAATCTATGACAGCTCTATTGATATTGGATTGGTAAAATTTTTGCCTGAAATGCCCCAGGTTTTTACATTTTCTGTTGAAGCCATGTATCTATGGTTTCAAATTCCCTCTACTAAGCATAGGCAATGAGCTTAAAGCAGTGATGGCTAACCTTTTGAGCCATATCCATAATTTTGTGATATTTGCAGCCCTAGTAAAGAAAGAGTTAAATTTTTAAGTGCCTTTGGCAGTTTTTGTCCCCTTTATTAGTTCCCAGCCTTTTTGCCCTTTTGTGCCCAGCCTTATTGTCCCCTTTTTTGTGCCCAGCCTTTTTGTCCCCTTTATTAGTGCCCAGCATTTAAGTGCCCAGCCTTTTTGCCCTTTTGTGTCCAGTCTTATTCCCTTTTTTGTGTCCAGCCTTTTTGCCCTATTGTGCCCAGTCTTTTGTGCCCAGTCTTATTGTCTCCTTATTGTGCCCAGCCTTTTTGCCCTTTTGTGCCCAGCCTTTGGCTTTTTTGTGCCCAGCCTTTTTGCCCCCTTTATTAGTGCCCAGCCTTTTTGTGCCCAGCCTTTTTGCCCTTTTGTGCCCAGTTTTATTGTCACCTTATTGTGCCCAGCCTTTTTGCCCTTTTGTGCACAGCCTTTGTCACTTTTTGCCCCCTTTATTAGTGCCCAGCCTTTTTTTAAATAATTTAAACTTAAAATAAACTCACCTCTGCGACACACTCTCTCTTCCACCCGCTCTGACGCTGTGTGACCTAGGTTACGCAACGTCACTCACTGTGTACTAGGCTGCAGCATCTGATTGGATCATTTTGATCCAATCAGGTGTTGCAGGAGGAAGAGGCAGTATCAGCCATATCCACTGCAGCTGATACCGCCTCTCCCCACTCCTTACCCCGCTGCTGACCGCCGCAATCAGTAAAACCTATGACACTCGTGTCAGAGATGACACACTAAGACATTTTGACTGCGTGTCAGTCAAAATGTCTTGGCGTGTCACCTCTGACACGCGTGTCATAGGTTCGCCATCACTGGCTTAAAGCATTCCTGGGCTACCCTCTTTCATTTGACCCTACAGATATGGTGCACATTTTTTCCTCCTATTATATTTCCTCCTATTAAAGGACCACTCCTAACCTCATTCACTCCCGGCAGTGTCATTGGATTGTTACTTATCCAGAATCCCCCTACCCTATATTTCAGAACTGCAATGTGCCTTCCTTAACTAACCTATTATGTTGGAAGAGACTGTAGCAGTTATCAAGTCAATGTCACCCTTCCTAACTTCAGGGCCAGATGGACTAATCCCTTAATATTATAAAAATGTGCCCCTATTCTTTCCCCGCATATGATACCTCTATTTAATAATATTATGGAGGGCTTTCTTTTTAATACTGCAACCACCAGGTCATTATCATTGTAGCAATCTTTGTAATAATTGTAGGCTTAGTTCTCTCCTAAAAGTAGATTTAAAGATGTATGCTAAGATACTGGCACCTTAATGCTATTCTCTCATACGCCTGGATCAGACAGAATTATTCCTGCTCACCAGCTCTTTTACAATACGAGGTGTGCTGTTGACCTGGTGTATGCTATACATGTAAACATAAAAGTCCAACTCTCTTACTGGTGCTGGATGCAGAAAAAGCTGTTGACCACATGAACTGGTCTGTCATGTCTGGTGTGCTCAAGTCATTGGGCTTCTCAGGGACTTTCCTTTGTGGTATTAATGTTCTAGCACCCCCTTTAACCACAGTCTTTCTTCACCCTTCAGTATTACCAATGGCACAATGCTGGGTTGCCCCTCTTCCTCCTTATTTTAGCATTGCTAATTAAGCCTCTTGCAATCAGATTTTGGCCTCATTCTGCAATTCGTGGTGTTCAGCTGGGTACAACGTGGGTCAGTTTTGCATTATATGTTCCTTATGCACCCATCTACCTTGTTATCTACCTTGTTAACTTTGAAAGAGCTGACTCAATATGGCAACTATACAAATTTAATTTGCAGAAAACAGAAGTCTTAGAATTTTATTTAACTGATACCATCTGTGATAATCTAGAATGTTATTTTTCATTTAAATGGTAGTTAATTTTTTTTTTTTTACTTTTATAGCAATTTACATTACTAAACATCAGCACTCTCTACTAACACAAATAAAATTGACTGGAATACACTATTTATCTCCTGGATTGGTTATATAATAGCATTCAAAATTGATATTTTACCCAGGCTGCTCTACCTATTTCAACTTTTCCCTGCTCTTGTTACCCCCAATAAATTTTAGTCACTACAACATAAAAATATAGAAACATAGAAAGTGATGGCAGATAAGAGCCACATGGCCCATCTAGTCTGCCCAGTTGTTTATTTAAAACTATACTGAAAATAGACTCAATTTACCTTCAATTTAGTTTGAGATTTAGAATATCATTATATTTATCAATTTTTAAAGTGTTCTACTGAGTTAGCCTCAACCACCTCAGATGGGAGGCTATTCCACTTATCTATCACCCTTTCAGTTAAGTAATTTTTATGCAAATTTTCTCTGAATCTACCACCCTCCAGTTTAAATGCATGACCCCGTGTTCTATTACACCTCTTTTTCTGACAATTGCAACCCTCCTCTAGCCGGTCACAACACTTGATATATTTGAAAGTTGCTATCATAAACCCCTCTCTCTTCTCTGCTCCAAGGTATACATGTTTAGTTCCTCTAATCTTTCTTGGTATGGTTTGTGACACAGGCCATGTACCATTTTAGTTGCTCTTCTTTGCAAAGTCTCTAATGTATTTATGTCTTTCTGGAGATATGGGGCCTGATTCAGAGATCCGGAGCTAACGATAGTTCAGTGCGTATATTTAGGGTCGGATCGATTTTGCGTACTAATAGTGCAACGCCATGTACGTTGAAGTTAAGGTCGGAAATGCCTTAAGTTTGGACTTGTGAATCGGGCGGAGAATAATGCGATCCTAAGTGCAGCGGAAATATTCGGATCTAAGGATTTGCATAGAAATGGGCGTGGGGAGGCATTTAGATGAGGCGTGCTTACAGAGTTAGGGCCCTAAATATACGCAACTAATACACATAGGGTCGGAAGTGAGTGCGGCCAGTTAGGGCAAGTCCATGGAGGTGGAAGTTTAGGTCCGGCCTGTGGTTGCGAGGGGAGTGACTGTTTATTCTGGTGGGTGTAACCTGTTCCAACCTGCCACTTAGATGCGTATATTTGCGGCCCAATCGCCGACGGATCTCTGAATCAGGCCCATGGTCTCCAGAACTGAACACCATAATCTAGGTGAGGTCGTACCAACGATCTATAAAGGGGCATCTCTACTTCTCTCTTTCTGCTACTAATTCCTCTCCCTATGCAACCAAGCATTTGCCTTTCTTTTCTCATTGCTTTGTTACATTGCTTGGCTACCTTTAAGTCACATGAAATAATGACTCCTAGATCCCTTTTGGCCTCAGTAGTTTCTAATGTAGTGCCATTAAGGATATATTGAGCTTTTGGGTTTTTGTGTCCCAAGTGCATGATTTTGCATTTGTTGGCATTAAACTACAGTTGCCACACTCTTGACCATTCCCCCAGTCTAAAAAAATTCAATAAGATTTGTTTGACATTATCTTTAGTAAGCACAGCACATCGGTGTAGGTCTGGATCAGGCCGGATGTAAGGAAAGATGCCAAGGGACAAAGAGGAAGTCTCCAATGGAACAGTGGACAATCACACCTTCGCTGGATCTGGAGCCATCATTCGGTGCGGATATGGCCCCCTTGGCAGAGACTGTGGAGGACATGCCCCTGGACTACTTTGTAGAGACACCACAAAGGACATAGTTGGGGGAAATGTAAGAGGTGCCGCGGAGGACGGAGCACGGCATCACGATAACCGGAACACCCGGCTGGCACCAGGTCGATCCCGTTTGGCTTCAAGCCGGTCACATGGCACAGCCGTGAGCCAATCAGGGCTCACAGCGGCCATATTGGTGCAGGACAGTGCGGTGCTGCACTTAGCACTTTGCAGGCAGGGATAATAGTTAGGGGTTTCTATTAGCTAGAATGAGGGGGGTGGAGTTAGGATGAAGAGTGGCTGTGAGACAGAAAGTGAGTTCTCTTTGGATCAAGATTCTGTCCAGGCTGGCTGAGTATCACCACTCTCTGTCTGTCACAGCTTATCTTACTCTCCACTGTTGCTATCTCCTCTAACTTGTGCTTCATTCTCTTATCTCTCTTAGTGCTTCTCCTTTTATTTTTCTTTGCCTGTCTCTACCTTGTTTTTATTTGTGTCCCCTGCTCTTGGTATTACTGTCCAAAACCTTCCCCCGCTGTTTAACCCCTTGTAGCCAATCAGGTCATCCGCTCCCCTGACCATGTCATGCCCGGTCCGAATTAGATCTGCTCCCCTCCATTTCAGAGAGGAGCTGGACCTGCTGGATCCGCAAACTTGCAGTGCAAATTGGAAGTCGCGTGACGTCACGCGCACACCTGGAGTGCATGAGTTAGCCTGAGCATTGTCCAGCATGTCGGCAGCTCCGGTGACCGGCGGTAAGGCTCATGTAAGCCCTGCAGTCTGTGGCCAGCGGTCTGCCTCTGCCTGATGAGGGAGAGCTGCTGGCCTCTGTAAATACATCAGCACTGGTGGATGAATTTATCCCTGACATGCAGGGACCAACAGGGGAGGCACAAAAGACTAGGACAGGACAGAATCTCATTAATGTCCTACTAAACGACATGGTAGACAAGGTCAGCATCAGTCCCCTCAAGGAGGGGTGCTAGGGGCTCACAGGTTCAGAGGTTCATAAGGGGCTCTAGTCCCTCTTCTCTGTGCATTCCAAGAGGGAGTCTTTGGCCTCCTCCTGCCCATCATCTGTATCTGCATTACGCAGGAGCATGTCCAACAGGAATAGGTGCTCTGGGCAAGGGGTGGCTCAGCAAGGGCAGTGGGTTTTCCCAGGGTTTTTCCAGTCACAACCATGGATCCAGCGGGCAGGGACCAGCACAATTCCTTTTCCATTTGCTATAATGTCCCTTATGTCCACCCCTGCTGGACCAGCTACTAGCTCTTCATTACCGGGAACGCAAGGGGGGCATGGCACAATTTTGGTTTAGATGCTACTAGCTAGATGGCAAGTGGTTGAATGTGGGTGGTGCAGCGCTTACATCATCCTTCACTGGTCAGCCATCTAATGGGTCTTTTTTAACAGGGACTTCTACCGTAGAGCCCAGAGTTGATGATGGGAGTCAGCAGCAACTTAATGGTTGGGCCACAGATTTATTAGGACAGGCGCCTACTCCAGGTGATATCTCCAAGAAGGGTGAGTCGGCGCCTGTTATCGGCGCAGAGCGCTCCCCTTTGCTTTCAGATGGCATATCGGTAATAGGTTCCACCAATTTGCAGATAAAACCGAGTAAGATAAAGCTGAGTAAGGTGATGAAGTTGCCGTGTAAATCTCTAGGGCAGTAGGCAAGGCTAAAAAGTATTCAACTGATTCTTGGAGTAAAAAGGTGACTAGGCCCAGAGGGCCCGCAATGTGAGAACACATCCATTTTCTGGGAGATCCAGTTATCTGTTAAGGATATGATCAAAAAGGGAAAATATGTGGACATGTTCACTATCACAAAGTAGGCTTAGAAGGCTCTTATATCAGCAATTTCAAAAGGGGGTGTAGGCTCGGAAAGCTATAAAATTTTCCCAAAGTGGTTGGAGGGTTCTGCGTTTTCGCTGCATGTTACCTGGAGTACCAGCAAGGCAAGTTCAGAGTGATTTGGTGCTACTTGCACTTACTCCAGGATATGCTGGTGAATTTTAGAGGCTCCGCATGGAGGGCTTATGGTGAAAGATTTAGGAAAAAACAGGAGAGGTTACAGTGCATAGACTTTGGTATTTTTATGGATATTGAAGTGTGGACTAAAGAGACTCAATCAGCGAAGTTTGTTGCTGAGCCACAGTCCTTTCGTAAACCCAATCAGCAATATAAAGGTAATACAACCGCCATCAGTAAGGGAAAATGCTTTGGGTTTAATAATTCCAGATGTACCAGAGGAGCAGAGTGCAGGTACTGGCACGCTTGTATCCAATGTTGTGGGGGAAGGGCACCCAGCAAAAGATTTTTGGTCCCAACCCCTCCAAATTACCTGTGCCCTACCAGCTCCCAGGGCCCCTCCCCAAGGCACGCTTTCCCATTAATGTTGCAGCGATGTTGGACCAGATCCTGAGTGCATTACGAAAGCGTATTTACGTTAGCCACTTGCATAACTTCGACTTTTTTTATGTAATGCGCATGCGCGTGGCAGATGTTACGTGTCGTTACTCTGATCGTACGTACCTTCCTTGTGTGAAGGGGTGGGTCATCCTTACGACGGCCGGAAATGGGGCATGTGTAGACTGCTGTTGGATAAAGTTTGTAGGTTATATAAGGTTCTGGTAGATTTACAAGGGCGTCGGAAGACGATCCTAAAAAAATGTTCTGTCCTTACTAGGGCTATTGAACTTAACTTGCAAGGTAATCCCTATGGGGAAATTTTTTTGCAGGCGCTTAGAGCAAGTTACGGCAGGAGTAAGGCTATCATACCATTTCATCACAGTTTCATGGAAGGTACGTGATGACATGGCAATTTTGATCACATTTTTGTCTGATTTCCATGGGACTTGTATTTGGCAGCCTCCAGTGGTGTCCAACCTTGATGCGGCCAGGTCAACAGGGTTTGGTGCTTATTTCCAGGGCCAGTGGTGCGCTGTACCCTGTCCTGAGGAATGGAGTCAGCTGTGAAATTAGTGTCCTTGGAACTTTTTCCCATTATTGTGGCTGTTGAACTATGGTTACGAGCTTCTTGATCGAAGCATTCTCTTTTGATGAGATAATATGGGAATACAGGCCATCAACAGGTAGTAGGCATCATTCTTCTCCAGCAATTAGGTTACTTAGATTTCTTTTTCTTAAGTGTTTGCTGTTCAACATTCCATTTAGGGCTAAGCATGTTCTAGGTGTGGAAAATAAGATCAGTGATGAGTTGTCTAGATTTGAGTGGGCTAAGTTTTGGGCTAAGTTTTAGGAATTGGCGTCTCCAGCCAGGAGCTAGGATCCACGTGCTGTGGATGCGGGAGCTGTAGCTGTGCTTAGCAGCTCCCCGCTCGGTTATTAGGGAGCTCTGGTGCTTTTTTAAAAATTCTTATTAGGGAGCATTTTCCTTCTGAAGAAATCATTCTGAAACGCGTCAAGTTATTTATATTGCTTCACTGCTTTACCCAAGATTTATTGAGACTTATTTCCAATTGCTGTGAAGGCATTTTCGAATGAAACTTGTAATTACTGTCTTTTTTTGTATTGAATGTGACAGAACTTTCACTCCAACCCTCAGCTACAAACGGAGTCTGGAGGCATTACTACTACATATACAGAATCTCTATAGCCAACTCTGTTCGGATCCAGAAGCGGACACAGTGCCGACACACTGCTGAGTCCACTGCCTGATTATTGCCTCAGCTTCAGTCACATTACTTGGAAGTCTCTGCACGGACCATTTCATCTTTTATAATCACAGCCATAGCTGTTAAACGGCACCGGAGCTCCCTAATAACTGAGTGGGGAGCTGTTAAGCACAGCTGTGTCTCCCGCATCCATAGCGCTTATTGTGCTTTTAGTGAGTATAGGGTCTTTCTTAGCAGGGGCGGCACATCCCTCTGTCATTAATTGAAGTGGTGATTTCACTAAGCATCCTCTGGTTACAAAGTCATGAAAGGGTGAGCCCATAGACAACCTATGGGGAGAATCAGGAGACCCATTGATGCTAATACTTTATAAAAATTGCTACCAGCGATCTCCGGGGTGACTTTGTGTAGCTTTGAGAGAAATTTATTTTAGGTAGCTTTTTTATGGGCTTATTTCGGGGCATTCTTGGTTAATGAATTAGTTGCTCCAGGAAAGAATGCTATTAAACATGTTGACTAAGAATGTTGCGATGAAAGAGGACTCGGTAGCTTGTAGAGTTCACAGGTCTAAAACTAATGAGGTGAGTAAGGAGTGCTGGGTCTTTTTAGCATCTCATATAGATCTGGATATATGCCCTGTAGCATTGGCAAAACAATATCTTGAATGGGGATCCGTGAGAGGTTCCAACTGGTCGGAACTGCAAAGCGGATCTCTTTACAAAGTATCAGATTGTATTTATCTTTAAGCACTGCATAAAGGCCCTGGACTTAGAATCTTCTTGGTATGGGACACACTTGTTCTTCATTGGGTTTTCCACGACAACTTAGAAGGTCGCTCTCCGGAGGCAATAAAAGCTCCAGATCATTGGAAGTCTGCAGCATATAAAAAATATGTCCGTATTAAGTAAATCAGTTTAGATAAGTTACTGATAAGTGTTTGTCCAGGAAGGCATCTAAGCCCGGGTATACTTAGGAGTAGCTGCTCGCCTTTGGGGGGCTTTTCTCCTTTTTATCCTTGCAACCAAGACCATTTATTAGTGAGTAGTGTCCTGGAGGTTTCTAAGGAGTTGTTTACACTCGTTAGGTGCATTCAAGGCCAGGTGCTCTTTCATTATAATCCCTCATGTTTCCTTAGATAAGGTAATGATAAGTTAGTGAAGGTGTGACAAAAGCTTCCACCTAAGCCCCCTAGCCTAGTTAATGATAAGTTAAGGAAATTTCAGTAAGGTTGCGTCCTTATAATAGCTTAAAATAGGTTTATAGGGATTAGATAAGCTAAGATTTGGTTGCAAAAAAAAAGTAAGTTAAGTCTCATTGGTTTGGAGTTCTTCTCTTACAGATCGCACTTGAGGTCTGCGAAGAGCTTGGATTGTGGGGCACTCATTTGTTTTTTGGGCAGGGAGGGAAGTAGTTGCTGGGTGCACTCCATCTCCACCTTATGGGTGGGATATTGACTGGCTGGGATTTAGGGGGCTTAGGTGGGAGCTTTTGTCACACCTTCTGAGTCACGCTAGTACTGTTTTTGGTTACCCTGATGCAGTATCATCTATTTAGGAGGCAACAATTTGACTACCAGATCCCTGTGGGACCCCAAACGATCTATGAAGAAGGACACTGGAGAATCGCAAGCTAACTTCATGTCTTTTGGTCTTACATGATTCCGCGGCTGCATTGGAGGGGTGCTTGAGAAATTTTAAATGTAGATAAGAAACTCCTCATTGATAAAGTTTGTTGTTGCAGGAGGGGGGTTAGGAATTCCCCATCCGGATTTACCACACGACTCCCCAGGTTTTTTATGACTGATGAAGTGCACCTGTCCAAGAAAAGGACCCCTTAGAGCGTCATTAGATGGCAGGGCTTGGCATTTGAGAGTACCGTCGCTTTGGTGGTAGCAATGGGTGACAGCAATAAGGGGTTATAGCGCATGGGGGAATTCATGGGGATGGGGGTTATCCAGTCCAATAACAGAACAACCCATGATGCGAAGGATCACACCCTAGTGGTTGGGTCCTGTAGTTTGTCAATTTCCAGGAGCCGTGTTGGATGACCCCACTTTTAAGATGTTACACTGAACCCCCCCATCTGCTATTGGGCCACCTAGTTAATTTACAGATTATATAAATTATGGTCCATAATTTATAGTCAATAATTATAATTTGGGCAATCTTAATAAATACCATGGACTGTATTCACAGATCCGTATTTACTATGTGCGCATTTTTACACACACACATAGCAAGGTAACACCCATGACACGCCCCTAGCACAGCCAGTTTGTCGTGACTTACGCCTCCATAGGGCACCCTTAACTCTACGTGTGTACTTACGCGCGTATTTTACTTCCGTACATGAGTATTTTACTAACCGCGCCCTCAAAAACCCTTTTAAATGCCTACCCCAACCCACTTTCATGTATTTTAGAACATACGGAAAATAACCATGTCCCTTCTTATGTTTGTCCCCAAGTGCGATTCACAAGTCCATGCCTAAAGTACTTACGTGCGTAAATACTACGTTATTTGCGTGGAAAAGTTACTACGCATGCACAGTTAATCCGCTCCTAAACATACGCATGCAATCCAACACAAAAACGTATCTATGAATATGGCCCCCTGTTCCCTTTTATAACCCAGCCATTGTGTCATTGGGCCTGATCCAGCGCTACGAAAATTCGCACGACGGGCGAATGCGAACGTACGCTCGGGCGTATCAACCTACACGCCCCTAGCACTCCCATAGTAAAGTCCCTGCTAAGAGATGAAGTTAAAGAGAAAAGTTTAAATCATTATGTAGATCATAAGAAAAAGGATGATTGAAAAAAATTATTTGCAAGAATAATTTAGGTGGTGAAAAATCAACACACAGAGAAGATGGGTTAAATATTCAGACAGCATGGACTTCAAAAGATGTGAATGTGAATTTTGGGAAAGAAATAGTCCCAACTATCTGATCCTTTGTCTCCAGGTCCAGAGACATGAGTGAGTTGAGTCCACCATGTGAAAGTACAGTGGGTGAGGCAATGTCAATGTTTCGGTAAACCATGTTTCTGGTTTTGCTAGAAGGTTGAGAAAGTTAGAGAGGAAGAGATCATTATGTTACAGACAGAGCTGATGTACTGTACCATATGGCACATTTTAGGGATTTTGGGACATTACGTGCATGCAAGGGTCTGTAGCAACAATCACATAGCGGGAAGTGCATGCCCCCTGCACTCCCCATTTTTGGTAGTAAATTTCTACCTTATGTATTACGACTAGGTCTGTGGCTGCATTGCCCCTGCCCATACCTTTCATTTAAAAGGCAATCCCCGCCTATATGGCTTCCATCATAAGGGAAGGGTCTGCCCTTTCTCCGTAAGTACTTAGTTACGTACGATAGTACTTACACTAAGGGAACATCTGCCAGTGAACTCATGCAAATGGCTTGCATAAATTCACTGTCGGCTATAGGTCTGGATCTACTCCTTTGAGAGTGATGGGAGACCGATGAAGTGTTTGGCTTAATTTCTGTAGTGTCCCAAATTAGAATAATATCTTTTAGATATATGAGAAGGTCATGGATTTGGTGATATGTCACCACCTAACAAAAGGAGAGTAAAAAAATGATAGAGGATAGTTGTGCAATATAAGAGAAAATACATTTGCAGGTTTACAGAATATTGAAGCTTTCCACTCTTGGGAACAGAAAATGCCTGCAGTAGACTTCCAGCAGAATCCAGACTTCCATGCTGGAACAGAGGGACGGGAAGCATATGGCGTGTATTCTAGGTGGGAGGAGGCTCTAAGTAAATGTTTATAACATTACGCCTTATATAGATTTCAGAGCCATCCCCATTTTATGGAAGGGTTTTGCTATCATAAGACTATTAATGCAGTTGGAGTGGCCTCCATTTGGCTGCACGGGACTCAGGATAAGCAGGGACATAGCTTTGGATCTTTGCTCTCACTGCTCTCTCACCACTGTCCCATTAGAGGTTATTAGAGATAAGCATTTAGGAAAGAGTTCATGCATGTTAATTCATGGAGCATAGAATAATGCTTTGCCAATATAGGGCTCTATTTACTAAGGATGCCTGTACGTAGCTCAGGCAAGTTCGAATTCGCTCTCTGAGAACTCCTGAGCTACGTTCAGGCTATTTACTAATACTCACCCTCTGCTGGCTGTCCCGCGATGACATCTGAACTTTCTTCAGGCATCACGGGCTTTCTTCCTGTGTCTGGAGAGCCTGCACATGCGCAGTGGCTCTCTGCTGGGACTTTGTAAAAAAATGAAGTCCCAGCATGTTCATGTCGGGACCAGCACCTGCGGGCAGACGCGTCTTCGGTCCGGTAAGTATTTAAGCTATTATATTGTTTTATTTAATTT
>WWET01000042.1:625556-649403 GCA_011038615.1 Limnodynastes dumerilii | reverse complement strand
GCAGATATATGTTGGCACAAGTTTTTTAAGTGCACTTAAGAGTCAAGTCAAGTGACGTAAAAAACTGGCCTGTGAAAGCCCAACCACTCTCCCAGTAACTGCCTGGAATGAGCCAGTAGCCAGAAAGTGGAGGATACACAATAATTTTTGCATCCCAGGCATGAGACCAAAACTACCTCCTCCTCTGCTCATAAATTGCTAGAAGGTTTGCACGCTCGAGCCTAAACATTTGCACAACCTCCTGGTTAGACAGGGAGTCAAGGTCCAAACACACATGAAACACACGTATGTGTCTTGGGATATGCACTGTGCGCTGAACCAAGGGCTGGTGATGGTGTCTGTCCTCTTCCTCCTCCATAGATGTGGCAGCTAGTATAGCAGCAACACCAGCCTCCAACACCACAAGAAATCCACCATAATCCATTATAACAGCACTAGAACAAAACCAACAGCATTATATATCTCTCTCTCTCACACCCTCCAGTAACCATAAGGCACATGTGATTGCAATTGAGAATTGCTTTTATACTTAGCATACAGCACTTTGCCTAATTGCCGTCGATTCTGTTAAAGTCGCCTCTTCCAGAAGGCGGCAGCACCGGGTTGCGACCCCCCTCCCCTTTGGCTGCCGCCCCTGGCAGGTGCCATCCTGGTCAAGGGGTAGATACGCCCCTGGTGGTAACATTGCGTTAATCAGTGCTGGGCTCAACAGGCTTTCTGCAACAGCACAGAAGTGGAGGAAAGTATTTAAAACCCGCAGGAGGGGGAACATTTCAGTAGAGCTGGGATGATTTTTGTGAGTTTTTTTGTGCTTTGTGACAGTGTGCCATATTTAAGGATTAGGACCGGATTCACACTCGCGAGTGCGATCCATAGGGGCAGATAGACATGTATCCGCATTTACTTTTCCGGTCCCCTCACTCTCCCCGCCTCCTCTCCGCCTTTCCCGGCTAATCTAAACCCCTCCCTTCTACCTAATCACTCCCTGTGGCGGCTTAAGGTTGCTTCTTTCTAACCAAACTACCCCTAACTGGTACGTAGATTGTGTAAATGACCTATTACGCATGTGTAGTAGGTCATTTACTAAATATACACACCTAAAAAGCAGAGGCTTCTTAGTTGTGAATACGGGCCTAGGTAATGATCTTATTGATTCTGATATCTCTATCCTTCCCATATGACTGGGCATAGATTTAGCTTTTATTAAGTCAGAACAATCCAAATCAATTCTACCAAGCATGAAAAGCACTGCTGTGAGGCTTTGTAAAACCTTTGTTAGGCCTAGTACTTCTAATATAAATGTCACTTCAAGGAAAGAGAAATTCCAATCAGCAAAGACAAGTACTCAATGCTTTAGTTACAAAACAATTGGATAGTCAGGGAAGAAACAATACATCACAATGAGAGTAGGCCTCTAATTCTCCTATAAATAACAGAATTAAAAAGTTCAAACCAGCTGTGTACTCTTACATAACTTTTTAACCTTTCACATCTATGAGGTGCGGAGAAAATACACATTTAAACAAAGAATTTTTCCTTTCAACATTAATATATAGGACCGTTTTCACAGATCCGTTTTCACGTGGAGTTGCCTGTGTATTTTTAGGTGTGTTTTAACTGCGAATGCGTAGTAACTTTATTTACGCAAGTTACGTTGAATATACACACGTAAGTGCTTTAGACACAGACATGAGAATCGCACTTGGGGACATACGTACGGTTGAGCGGCGTAGAAACACATACTTCAAAATTTAAATGAAAGTGGGTGGGAGGAGGCATTTAAATGAACACTTGAGGTCGCAGCTATACTGAATCACACGCACGTAAGTACGCACTTTGGGTCTGATTCAGAGATCCGTCGGCGATCGGGCCGCAAATATACGCATCTAAGTGGCAGGTCGGAACAGGTTACACCCACCAGAATAAACAGTCACTCACCTCGCAACCATCGGCCGGACCTACACTTCCACCTCCATAGACTTGCCCTAACTGGCCGCACTCACTTCCGACCCTATGTGTATTAGTTGCGTATATTTAGGGCCCTAACTCTGTAAGTGCGCTCACTTTCCCTCATCTAAATGTCCCCCTCCGCCCATTTCTATGCAAATCCTTAGCTCCGTATATTTCCTCCGCACTTAGGGTCGCATTAGTCTCTGCCCGATTCACAAGTCCGACCTTAAGGCATTTCCGACCTTAACTTCAATGTACATGGCGTTGCACTATTACTACGCATGCGCAGTTGATGCAAAATCGATCCGACCCTAAATATACGCACGGAACTATCGTTAGTTCCGGATCTCTAAATCAGGCCCTTAAAGATCAGAGTGGTCTATGGAGGTGTAAGCCTATCATTACATGCTCGGGAGAGGGGAGTGTCGTGGGTGTTGGTGGGTGTTGCTTTGCTACATGCGTGCATATAATTGCATACTTTTAAAAAACTAATTTCTGAATGCTTAAAAAATATTGTAATAAAAATTGTAATTTCTCAGCACATCCAGTGCACAGTGGATAAAATCCAATGGTTTAATATATATGGAAACCAGGTGGAAATTCAAAGGGGAAAAAACTTGGAAATTTCAGGGGGAGTGTAATAAAGTATTCTTTACATGCAGAGAGAATACTTTGCTTTTGCTTATTACTCACAGATATTGACCAGCTTTACTTTTAAATTGTTATTTAGACTTGGGCTAGGAAAACATCAGCTCTCAACTTCTCAACTCTAGTGCTGTTTGTATTGAATGAGATTTGCCTACCTTGCAATTCAAAATGAGTTTGCCTGGGAATACAATTACACCTGATTTCCTTGGTAAGACAAAATCCCAAGTTGCATCTTTTAAGGGTAACTATTAGTTACAACAATGCCCTCAAAAAGGACATTTGTCAAAATATTAACTAACTGTTGACAGGCATACAGTCTCACAGCTCGAAAATGCTTTTTCCGAAATAGAGACAGCCAAAAGCTAATTTTCGGCTGTCTCTATTTCAAAAATAGTGCTACTTCAAATTTTTATTAATTAAATAGTAATTATGTTGCTCAGCATATGTACCCATTCATTCATTTGGAAAGGGAGTCTTAGGGCTATGCTGTGGGGAAGGGAGTCCTAGGGTAAGAGTAATGGAAGGGGAGGGTTAGCATAAGGAGTAGGATATGGGTTGGGGTTACATTAGTACTCACTGTTTGCCACTGCATCATCCTTCTTCAGTGGATCGATTGCTTCTCCTCGGGGAGGCAGAAACTGTCAATTTCCCAGCCAGTTTGCAACTTGTTGGGAGAAAACGTCCCTTTCAAAAAAGCGGCGGACCCACACCCCTGTTGACACATAGTTCAGATACAGGGTGAACATAGTATATCTCAACATGATTTTCCACTGCACATCACAGAAAACATGCACAGACATTTGAGTGCAATCCATACTGTAGTATAAATGACTCTACTTTTACTTTATTTACAGGTAGGGGTGGATACACTAAGTCAATGAGCGGTATGGGCATGTAAAAGCAGGTGCTACTGATCCAGTTTTGAATACTCAGAAGGTTTAAACATTTGCAATTGCTGGGGGACATGTCTTGGTCAAGGATGTAAGCTTCCACCATGTAAAACAATACTTTTTACTGAAATTGCAACATTAGTGGTCCAGGTGCTGACACATATGCAGAGCAGAATCTCCAGAACTTCCCAGAGCTGAGGCCTACCACAGTTACCACCTCAGGCCTTTTTAATGTCTTGGAAACAAAATAATATGACTAATATAATATAATATAAGATATTGACTTTGAGAAAGGGCTCAGGAGATCCTGAAATGCGTCAGTCAAGGAGCCGGTACCCCGATCATGACGTCATTTTCCCGGGACCTGACAAGCAACGCTGGTGGAAACGCTGCACCCGGCTTTACATCTGGCGGCGGGCGCAACTCGCGATTGTCTTCATCCATCGTTCCCGGTATGATGTCTAAATCAGTTTTGTTTTGTGATGTTTTATGAATTTGTTTTGATTAAAGATTCTGTTTTATCCCACATGTTCTCCTCATTGGAACCATCGGTTATTACTACAAGTGGACTTATCTAGTTTGGACTCCCCCTTATCACATACCCCATTGAATTTTATTTCATACATTGGTTGAATCCTCTGTTATATCATGGACTGTTTACCTTTTTAGGAATATATTTAAATATTTATTACTTTTATTGTTTACCCTCACTGGCACTCGTTTCTTTCTGAGGATACCCATAGCGCCTGAAGCCTTATACCATCTTTTCCCCTTTTAAATGTCTGTTGATGTCAATCCATTTTATTTTATTCTAATAACAAATAACCTGCTGCCTTTCTCAATGCACTCTTTTAGCCCACAGTGAAGATGCAATAAAAATTGCAGCTATTCTTACTAAACTAAAATGTGGTTACTTGCACATATTTATCACTTCTCTTTCCTCAATTCTTACCTTAACCAGAGGAAAAAGTCAAAGATAGTCCCCATTGGGTCATCTTTTGATGTCTCAATTTTGGGCACAAAATGATGCTTTTGGTCTGCCAACAAAAGTTACTGCCTACAAAAATGATTAATGTTTTGGGATTTCTCAAATGAGGTTACTAAGACACGAACCAATTTGTCATCACTCGTCAAGAGGGGTAGGAAATGTGTCTTGAAGTATCCTACAAGACTTTAGTTGTTTTATGAAAATGGACAAAAAGGGACAGATTTACTAGGCTGCAGGAAAAGAAAGTGGAGGTGTTGCCCATAGCAACCAATCAGAACTTAGCTCTAACTTTCCTATTACATACTAGAAAATGTCATCTAGAATCTGATTGGTGGCTAGAGGTAACATCTCCACTTTTCCTTTCCAGCAGCTTAGTAAATCTGGCCCCAAGACTTTACAATTCCCAAGGATACCTGGATGAAGAGGAAGGCTCAGCAGTGGACGAATATCTATCGGACCTATGCATGTCTCCCAAAGCAATGAGGAGCTATCAATAACGAGTCTGAGAAATTCCTGGGACATTGTTGAATATATGATATTGTATTATTGTTGGCTTAATTTTATCTACATGTTATATTGACTATTTAGTAGATATTATTAAAAGCAATTTAGAGGAACTTCACTTAGAATAGAGATTTATCTTGATTACTGGTCACTTTAACTGAGTGACTATACTGTATATTCTAAACACAAACTCTAAAATTTAATAAAGCTTTTACCTACAATATGCATAACATTAGCACTAGGTTCTATGAATTTCTTGTATACAATGTATATGCATTTATGGGTTCCATCATAATCCTGGGGGTATTGCAATCTAGTTGCTTCCACAGAACTAGATACATGTGGCCCACTAAGGGGACACACAGAGAATAAATGATTAATTAACAAAGGTTGGAATTTTATAGATAATTAATTAATTACACTCCTTAGATGTGTAGAGAACACATAATCCAACATCAAAATGTACAATTTATCTCTCCATAGCCCATAATACCTCTTCCTGGATTGCAAATTTTACCCTTTGTTATACATATTATCAAAAAATCAAAAAAGCTGGGACTGCATTTATGACAATCTCTGTCTAATGCTAATTTCTGTCTTGAATGCTAATGTGGTTTATGCTGAGGGAGGTGATGTAAGAATTAGGGGATCAAAGGATGATGATGCTGGTGGTAGAGATGGTTTTTCTGAATTTGTTTCCAAAAGTTGTTGTGCTTTTTGATGCAGCAGTAGGTCAAGCACATTAACGAGAACTGATCCAAACCCCTTTACTATTGTTCTCCTGATTTTTTTTCTCGTGCACTCAACATTAATGTTCATGCACTTTTGATTTTTGCTAAGGCAAAAAGTTCCCTTCGCATAACCCCTATATTTTTTTGAAGTCACTCTATGTGCTTCTCTGTTGCAATCTAGAAAGGGGGTACATAATATGGGATGCAGCTGTATGAGAAGAACCTTTAGAAGATTGCCAAGGTTCATCTCCTTCCATTTCTGAGTGGTCCCGTGTTAAAAAATTGAAATATAGACAATTTAAGAAACTTCATTCCTTTAACATTTTCTTTCATAGGTAAAGCATAAGCAATGCTGTAGTAGACCTACCTAGGAGTTATTCAGAATGTTAACAGTAGGTCACAGGGCTTAGCAGGACAATCCCTCTTCAGTGTACTGCAAAGGTCCTTCTTGTCATTATTGTGTGCTGTTTTTCTCATAATATAGAATTAAGGTGAGTATGATACTCTGGGTTGTGTATAGATCATGAAGCTACCTGCATTGCAAAGCTAACACTCAAAATCCATGTACTAGATATTACTTAGTATATACTTAATATATACCGTAGTTTCATTTTTTAGAAATATAAAATACTTATTCTTGTAGATAACTATATATAGCTCAACCACAATCACATTACATGTGGGGTGAACTCTTTATTATTTTGCCTTGTTCTTTTATATTATAATGCAGTGTATATTACTCATGCCTTTTATTTTTTGTTGGAGAGAAGCAGTTTTTTCTTCTGTGAAACCTGATACCTTGCTGTCATTAAATGCTGTACATCTATACAAATTGCATCCTGAGTGAACTATTGATGTCCTGTTATATTTTGCAGAAAACAGCATTGTATTTTTAATAAATCAGCAAGCCTGTGTTGTATAGAAGTAGTTTTTCTAGGTTCTGTGTCCAAGGAATAGCTGTCCTAAGCTTCTCCTGTCTGGTGTGCAGGAGAAGATTGTGAAGGCTAGTTACTCACCCACTGACACATTTTGAGATATGGCTCTTTATCAAAGTGGTCCACAGAGACCACTTTCTACACACATATATCTAATAAGTTATTATCCAAATGGGTATACACTAATAAAAAAAAGTAATAGATATAAACATACTGAGATTCCTGGTACATCATAAACACTTAAATGCATCAAAAGTGTGCCTTTGCAACTATCACTAACAGAAGCTAAAGCTAAAATTAGGTTTGCAGGAGCCACACTTAGGTGTCTGTATCCATAGTAAAAATGTTTTATGTCAGGCCAAACTGTCCACCCCCTACCCCACCTCTCTTGAATTACAAACCAATGCAAGTGCTACAGTAGATAAAGTACCAAAGTTTGTTTTCTTTGCCATTTACACAAGTTAGGTAAACTGGAATAAACTCAGTTTGGCTTCAAATCACATAGAATACTGATAAACATGGATTTTGTAATGATATTTCTTTCCATATAAGTTAAGAATATTATTTTATTATATGTTACATCTATATGTCTACTGTTATCTTTTAAGGTTTTATATTATTGTACTTTTTCTATTTTTTATTTAGCTCCAACAATTGATCATAAAGTCTTTGATGCCCGTTATGCATGAATTTATTATTGATTGTTTTTCACTATTTTTCGAATGGGCAAACTTAAGTCTTCTATCTGCTGATGAATGAAATCTATGCTGATACTTAGACAGCTACAGGATTAGGATTAGCCACAGCAGCATCTGAAGTCATCGCTGTGTTTAGATTTCAAACATAAACTACTTATGGAGCTTATATATACTTAAAAGAAATGAGTAGAAATTTAAATCTGAAAAATATAGTTGCACATTGACTTTTCTGAAATGCAATATTTCATAAATGCAGTTCTTTATTTTGTATGGAAAAGGTCCCATTTAAATAAGGCAAGTTCATTATATGTTCCCCTGTATGGGTGTGGGTCCCCGGTTAGATTGGCCCTATTTCGATAGGGCCGTTTCCTCCCAGCCAGTTTTGAACTGGCTGGGATTTCGATTGCATATGCCTCAAGTCAGGAGCGTTTTAAGAAGTGAGGGGGCCCTTGTACAGGATTTGTACATGGACCCCCCCCTGCCCTTAGACAGGACTGCCCCAATTTGCGGCCCTCAAAAGGGGCAGGCCTAACTGCGCTTTAAACCCCACCTCTTTTCCGGGCCCGTGAATCGGGACAGCCCCACCGCAGGGGAAGCGGGACTCATTTGGCATCTATTTCTTCCTTCCGGAAGATCTTAGAGGGAAAAAATTGTTGCTGAATGGGCCTATCTTCCCCTGCCAATCCTGGGTGCAGGATGAATGCCACAGGGCCCCCTGTACCCATTATAGATATGCCTTTGCCTCGAGGGGGCATAGCAATCAATTCATGGAACACCAAGCTTTCCGTGCTCCGAAAAGTAAGTAAAAAAAAGTCCCCCATTCCTTTCCCTAATTCTAACCCTAACCCTCCTTTCCTGGCAGCCTGACCCTAACACTCCCTTCCTTGCAGCCGGACCCTAACCCTCCATCTCTCGCAGCCTGACCCTAAAAAAATTAGTAGAAATTTAAATCTGAAAAATATAGTTGCACATTGACTTTTCTGAAATACAATATTTCATAAATGCAGTTCTTTACTTTGTATGGAAAAGGTCCCATTTAAATAAGGCAAGTTCATTATATGTTCCCCTGTATGGGTGTGGGTCCCTGGTTAGAACGGCCCTATTTCGATAGGGCCGTTTCCTCCCAGCCAGTTTTAAGGAGCGTTTTAAGAAGTGAGGGGGCCCTTGCACAGGATTTGTACATGGACCCCCCCTGCCCTGAGACAGGACTGCCCCGATTTGTGGCCCTCAAAAGGGGCGGGGCCTAACTGCGCTTTAAATCCCACCCCTTTTCCGGGCCCGTGAATCGGGACAGCCCCACCGCAGGGGATGCGGGACTCATTTGGCATCTATTTCTTCCTTCCGGAAGATCTTAGAGGTAAAAAATTGTTGCCGAATGGGCCTATCTTCCCCTGCCAATCCTGGGTGTTGGATGAATGCCACAGGGCCCCCTGTACCCATTATAGATATGCCTATGCCTCGAGGAGGCATAGCAATCAATTCATGGAACACCAAGCTTTCCGTGCTCCGAAAAGTAAGTAAAAAAAGTCCTCCATTCCTTTCCCTAATTCTAACCCTAACCCTCCTTTCCTGGCAGTCTGACCCTAACACTCCCTTCCTTGCAGCCGGACCCTAACCCTCCATCTCTCGCAGCCTGACCCTAACCCTCCCTCCCCTGCAGTCTGACCCTAAACCCTCCCTCCCCTGCAGCCTGACCCTACCCCGCACAGAGAAGTTACTCACCTTTCGCTCAGCCCGTCAATAGCAGCGGCGGTGGAGGGATATCGGCGGCGGAATTTGCGAATGTGAATGGGTGAAGTATGCTGAAAGTATTCGAAATAGGGACATCCGAAAAGGAACTTTCGGATGTCCCTATTTCGGAAAAGACATGTTCTAACTGGGGATTGCAACTGCCCTGTATTCTCCCCAGACCTTTTTATGCACTACTTTAGTATTAAAACCAAAAGAAGTTCTGTCACAGGTAATCACATAGAGGGCAATATCCAGATTGAAGTATGCACTGCACTACAGTGGAAGAAAAATACCGCAAGTACTTCTGTACCCTGAACCCTATCTTAACTTTTACGCACACACCCCACATAACTCAGGACTGGTCTGTAGAAAGATTGTATGTAAGTTTCCTAACCAAGCCCTTGCTGTACAATTTAAATGTTGAAATGATGGGATAGCTATAGTTTTATAACAAGTTAAAAATTAGTAAGTGATTAATAACAGCAATAGATGAAATAGAGGTTAATCCACAAGTACATTTCTTAACCATGTTGCTATTTATTAGAAACACAGGAATGTTGGTTTCTGTAAAGAATAACAACATTGATACAGGATACAATTTATGTACATGTACAGCATTCAATGACCGCAATGTATCAAGTGTCACATAAGAAAAAAAAGCTTCTCTCCACTGAGGTAAAAGCTATGAGGTGCTGACAATGAAGAAATCCCTCTCTGCGACTTTGACTGTCACACTCTCTGACTGGAATCTGAGTTCTGGACCTTTGTGCAGGGCTTTATATAGAAAGCTAAAAGGTGGTAACTTACCGCACATGCTCAGTTGCTCACCCTAGTGCAGATGTCATAGCTGTAATTAACACTTAAAGGGACAGCATGTAACGCTGCCATTTCCAGCATTACATACCCCTAACAGCCCAGTGAGTGTCACACGCTGCTGCTGGAAAAACTTAGTGAGTAATCCAGACTTGTTTTTAGTGCCTTCCGATGTGTAACTTCCATATGCGTGCAAGTGTAGGATGTGCGCTGGGAGTACTAATGCATTTGTTGTGTGTAAATCCTTTTGCTTAATTTTGGATTTGGCCCATAAAGTACTGTATATATCCCCACTCTCTCCACCTTTTGCTTTCTTTCCTCCTGCAAGCATAGAATTTCTTAACATTTAGTCACTGCTCTCACGAAAATTAAACTTGGTTCATATATGAATATTGGGATTAATCAAGCACGAATTTACAATGTACATACCTCCCCCATATTTGAGGGGAATAGGGCCTATTAAGACTTATTATTAGGGTAATTTGACTACAATTATTGAGGAATAAATAGCATCTTTGGTGCAGTGTTATAAATATTAATATATGATATTTACATTAAATTATACTAAAATATTTCACACAAATTTTTCATGCTTTTGTGAAATCATTATTTATATTTGTATAGCTAATATTTTTATTTTTGGTAATAGAAGTATTATTTCTAATAATACTTGGGAGCACCAAAATGGAATTTTATCTTTACTCCCCCTCCCCCAGTAACACAATGCACTGACTGAGTGATGATTGAAACCATAAAAGAAACCATTTCTTGACCCTTATTTATAAAAAAAAAAAAAGTTAAATGAATATAGATCTTTAATACAATGCAACAGAGACTATGCTCTTTTCATAAGAAAACAAAAACCCTGCCACTTCTGGGATTTGTTTGAAGTCTATATGTTCTGAGATCCCCTGGTTAGTAGTCATGCCACATAAATTACATGTATTAGATTAAGGGTCTGATTCTTTTGTTATATATACAAGCATATAGTACTGTTTAGTCAGACTTTAAGCAGTACGGATAAACAATCAAATTCACACAAGCGTGGTATGTATACAAAATTGCCATTTATCGATCATTTTGCTAACAAGTAGGAAGAATAATTTATTGCCCGTAGTGACATGGTTAATGGTATACAATAGCTTTGCTTTGTTACAACTGCATGCCTGCCTGCTTAAGACTCTCACTAGAGGAAACCAGACTGATAAGAAGTGCCTGTGACAAAAGTGATTAGTAACACACTTGAGACTTCCAGCATGTAGTCCCCATGAATGGATAAATACATTTCCTGGTGCAAATCATTGGAATGACATAACAGCTTTAAAAACAAAGTGACTGTCTGTGCCAGGATGATTCAGGATTTAGCATTCTTGCAGACACATACTGTAAATGTTGTTTCTTTCAACAAAAAAGGAATTATTGATTTATATGAAAACTCTGCAACTGAAGTTCTTAAAAGCTTTTTTTTTTTTTATTACAGTACCATGCATTGTATGTAACAAAAGACTAGGCATACAAAGGACAAGAAGATGCTTCCAGTTGTAAAGTTGTATGCTGATAAAAAAGATGAATGTGTTTAAACAGGGAGGCTTTCTTGTCATGCATAACCTAAGTGTCAGCAGATATAAAGAGATTTAGGTCCTGAGGCCCATGCAAATGCTCATTGTTGCTATTGTGGGACAATAAATAGAATAAAAATTGTTTTAAATAGTATTGATATTTTTTTTACCAAGAAAGTTTTAATATTTTATAATGGAGCAAAAGAATATCACCACTCAGTTAACCTTACAAATAGCGCTGTAGTACGGAGGGGGCTTCTGCCTATATACCCCAAAAACAAACAATAAAGAAGAGAAAATTCTGTACAGCGCTTAAAAGATTTTGAGAACACACAGCTTATTTTAGAATTAATAACATTTATTGATACAATGATTAAATATTGTTGCAATTCTCTCTGAAGGTTACTAGCAGGAAGGTGAACAATGTTACTTTGAGTTAAAATTAACGTTTTATCCAGGAGCTGTAGATGGAATGTCTTTGCAGACAGTTAGATTGAACTGATCCTGTGTCAGTAGTGCACCCTGATTCCAATTAGGTTGATTAATTAAGACTTGCATATGTAAAGTCCCAACAGTAAGCTTACATGAATTGGGATGTTGTGAATGTAAGAGTTAAATATAGACCGTCCGGTCCGTCTTACCGCTAGAGATTCGAAGTTCGCAGATCACCTGTTTGCAGCGGGAGAGGGAGATGGCATTCAAGGCTCTGGAAGCAGTCCGCGCTGATCACCGGAGGGTAACCCATACGTGTTGCAGTTTGGCCGAAGGCTTGAACTACCGCATATGAGAATTGCTCCCTTGATAGACAGGTGAGTCTCTGCTGTGTAGGTTGAGCGGCGTTTTCCAATTCAAAGGGTAAAGTGCAAGTGCGGTTTAAGAATGAAATGCAAATTGAAGCAGCTTCACTTGGAAAATAGATAATTCCTTGACACGTTTCACGGCTGTAGTTTGCCGTTTCATCAGAAGGTAGTGACGTGGAGAGGAAGGGAGGCACCTTTATACAGGTATCCTACTGATCAGCCCACAGTCCAGGTGTGTGTAACAACAAATTAGAATAACATCGATAATTTTAAGAATTTATATTAAAAAGTAATAAGCTGTGTGTTCAGAACAAAACCAAAAGATAAAAATAAAATAAAATATAATTAATAACAATTTATAATAAATTAATTAATTAATTAACTGTAACGAATTGTTTAACCATAAGCGGGGAAGTGGTAGCTCAATTGAGGTACTATTTATGGGGAGACATATATATTTTGGTGTTAAATACCAGATCCTATTGGTCCCAACTTAAAGATCTATATATATAGACAAATACACATCAGAAAGAAAACTCTCTTTCATAGGCAATATTTCATCCAGATTTTAAGTACATCAATCATTGCATCATTTGATATTATAACAGTTTTTAAAAATCCCAATATTTGAAAAATTCTTTATTAACTTAGTATCCATCAATTAATTTTCTTAATATCAACAGAATTAAAAGTATACTATATAACAAATAGAGATATTAATAAAAATAACAATAGAATAGAAAAACTGTTAAAATTAATATTAATATAAAATATAACTAAGATAAAATATAATTAAATATGATTGGCTATATACACAACTGTAAACACAGTAGAAGAGAAAAGTAAGAAGGACAATATTTATTTATTTATTTATTTATTTTTTTCAAAAACTGATTACAATAAGCTTTCTTTGGTGACCCAAACTAATCATAAATTAAAGTTGCACTATCCTATATTGGTTAAACTGGGTAGTCTAATGTATAATTCAAGCAGATTATAGTATAAAATGAATAGGAACATTTTTAGTTATAAAATAAATGTAAATATGAAAAATAGCAAAATTAGTTAATATAGTTTATCAATTAATCTGAAACATGACAAAATCATGAATGATAAATAATTAATAAACTAAATAAAATATATATATAAATATAGGACGGGAAAGGATAAGTAATAAAAATACGGAAGGGGAAATAATGATGTATGGCAGAAATAGGGGGAGAAATTCAGTCACCAAAGTCAAGCTCTAAAACCTCATTTAGGCCTTCTTGATACAAGGTGTTAAGAGTATGTATCCAGAAGGCCTCACGTTTACACAAAAGCTTGAACCTGTCGCCACCACGTTTTGTGGCAGAGATGATTTCCAGGCCAAGGACCCTAAGTCCAGCTGCAGAACCTCCATGGTTCAAAAAATGAGTTGAAACATGATGCTTCAAGTTCTTATTAAGAATATTCCTGCGATGCTCAAGAAACCGTTTTTTTTTGCATTCTTGTTGTGCGGCCCACATACTGGAGGCCGCACGGGCAGGAAAGCATGTATACCACATATGAGCTTGTGCAGCTGATAAAGCTCCTGATTTGTAAAATCTCTTTGGTTGTACAGGACTGAAAGGATTTGGATCTATGTGCAATATGTGAATAGGTCAAGCACCGGCTTCTGTCGCATCTAAAGCACCCTATTTGTGGGGTACCTAGAAGGGCATTAGCTTTGATATTTTGGGGTTTCGAGTTGTCTCCTTCAGCTTTAAAAATGCTGGGGGCTAACAGGTTCTTTAGATTGTCTGCTCTTCTGAACACCACTTTAGGTGCCTTAGGGATACTGGTCTTTAGGATCAGATCAAAACCCAGAATATGGTAATTTTTCTTAATTGTATTAGTAATTTTGTCAGCACTTGGTGACAAAAATTATGTTTTTATCTTCAAATTGGTTTTTGGTGCATTTAGTGTAGTTCCCATGGTTCTTAGGTTTATACTCAAGGAGATTTTCCCTTTTTAGTGAAATAGTATCAGTAAGGGCCTGCTCAAGCAGGGGGGCAGGGTAATCTATCTCTCTCTAAAGGCTTTGCATAAAGATTCGGCTTTGGGAAGAAAACTGTCCAAAGTTGAGCAGTTTCTCCTCAGTCATCTATACTGCCAATTGGGTATTTTTTTTTTATCCAATGCCTCTTATGATGGGAAGAAAAACTAATGAAATTATTGACATCTATTGGTTTCATGTAGGTAGATGTTGTGATTTTACCATCAATGACCTTAAGGGAAACATCAAGCAAATCCACCTCTGTGGGGTGACTGGTATGTGTGAAAGTGAGATTGAATGTATTTGAATTGAGACTGTTTACAAATTGAGTAATGGATTCCACTGGGCCATCCCAAATAAAAAAACAGGTCGTCAGTGTAACGCTTGTAGAGAACCAGGTTTGCGCCCATTTCGCTCCCCCACACATGGGTATCCTCAAAGGCTCCCATGTATAGGTTTGAAAAACTTGGCGCAAACCTGGTTTCCATTGGTGCTCCAAGAATTTGTAAATAATAAACATTGGAAAATAGGAAAAAATTGTGTGATAAAATGAACAAAATTAAATCCAAAATAAAACGTTGGTGTGTCGCAGAGAGCCCACTGTCCTTGTGTAACCGTTCAGCCACCACACCCACACCCGTCAAATGAGGGATGTGGGTGTAAAGGGCTTGAACATCACAATTCTCATATGCGGGAGTTCAAGCCTTCGGCCAAACTGCAGCACGTATGGGTGACCCTCCAGTGTGGACTACTTCCAGAGCCTTGAATGCCATCTCCCTCTCCTGCTGCAAACAGGTGATCTGCGAACTTCGAATCTCTAGCGATAACATCCCAATTCATGTAAGCTTACTGTTGGGACTTTACATATGCAAGTCTTAATTAATCAACCTAATTGGAATCAGGGTGCACTACTGACATAGGATCAGTTCAGTCTAACTGTCAGCAAAGACATTGCATCTACAGCTCCTGGATAAAACGTTAATTTTAACTGTAAGTAACATTGTTCACCTTCCTGCTAGTAACCTGCAGAGAGGATTGCAACAATATTTAATCATTGTATCAATAAATGTTATGAATTCTAAAATAAGCTGTGTGTTCTCAAAATCTTTTATAATGCATGACATTTTATACACACCATTTCATATACACCAAAGGTACCTATTTAGCAGGTACAGTACTGATTTTTAATGGTCTGTACCCGTTAAAAATGCTCTTGTATCGGATTCTAACCCAGCAGTTCCCTCTCCCCTATACTCACCTTCAACTCCAGCAGAATCTGATCACTATAGCTGTGATCTGTTGAGAGACTCCTACAACTCTGCTTAAGTGACAACATTCTCTCCGTTGAGTTATTATCTCATATGATAAAGTGTGAAATTAGATTTGACACCTTATCATACATGCAAATTACCAGATTAAATCCCTTTATGAGACAAGCCACACCCCCTTTACAGACACGCCCCCTTATGTACCGATTTTCTATAAAAAATGTTAGAGGGTATGCCATTTTCATATAAAAGAAGCTTACATCTTTGTTGCATGTATTTTGCTATAATTAGGGATCTTTTATGAAAATGGTATTGGTATTCACCTAATGTTATAAACTGATACAATTTCCCCATCAAAAATTGGAATTTTTTTTTGAACATTATCTTCCATGTTTTTTATCTCCTTCTTCCATGAGGACTGGAAAGGGGAGGAAAGTTATTAATCTATAAATTGTGACCTGAAACCATATCCATGCATACATTCACCAGACATGCAGTTTACACATGAGGGACAATTTATTCTTCATTCTTGATGCTATCTTGTGCAACAGATTCAGTCTCTTCATTATCAGTTGCCTGATTAAGCATGGATAAAATATAAATGTCAAGTTAATATGTATATTTAATGGTTTAAGAATATATCATATCACAAAGCTATTCCTGGATGATGATAATGGACAAGATTTACAAAGGCAGTGGTTCTTAAACCTGTCCTTAGGGAACCCTAACAGTGCATGTTTTCCAGGTCTCCTTGCTGGAGAACAGGTGGGCTCGTTACTTACTTATATACTGTATGTGAAAGGATTCACAGGTGTTTCTCATTATATCAACTGTAAGTATAAAGGAGACCTTGAAAACATGCACTGTTAGGGATCCCTGAGTTAGGGCGAGTTAGATTTTCAACTCGCTACTAAGGGGAGAGTTTCCCCTGCGATTTTGAAACTACGGCGATGTCCGTTGATTAATCTATGGCGAGTTTGTGTTAAACTATGGCGACTTTGTGTTAAACTCGCCGTAGTTTATGTTAAATTTGCCATAGAATCTGCCCCTTATGGAATAAAAACCCCTGAAATTTAACCACCTTGAGCAGCATACTATTAACCCTTAGCATGTTGTGGCATATAGTATTAGAAGGCACAGCATGCCCAAGTATTGCAGGGCATGTTGTGCCTATTAGTACCATATGCCACAGCATGCCAGGGTTATTAGCATGCCGCACCATAAATCATGTCCCCCATCACTTTACAATTACTTATATGCTCCTCCGAGCCCAAAAAACTAAATAATAGGGAGGGACAGCCAGGAGGAAGGAGCGTCACACCTGCACGAGACAGGAGAAGAAGCCGGGCCGGAGTGCAGACGTCACCGTTCAAGAAAGAAGACGCATAACTGTAAGTATTAATCAACTTTTAAAATATAAAAAATAATTTGCAAAAAAATAAAAATATAATAACACTGCACACTTTAGTTTAGTAAATTCAGCTCTTTAAAACTTACGAGTTACACTAAATGGATTTTAGTAAATCTGGCCCCTAGACTTTCCGAAGTAGGTGCTTTCCAATCAATAGAATAGTTGAACACCTGCTATTTGCTAAATGTACATGTGCAATATTTCCTATGAAGGAGGAGAAAGTGATTCCACTATATGAGAGCGAGAAAGTATGCAGATAGAGCCAGAGAGTGCGTCCTAAGCCTCCTTCATAATATCCAGACTTCCATGGTGCCCCCATTTTTAGCCTGGATCCAGTGGCATCAAATCTTTATTGATGCTGAACACTGAGCTCCAAGCCAAGTGGCATCAATCAGAAATCTGGATTTGGTCCAATATCTGTAATGATGGAACTTACAATATAAACAACATTTTTACTTGTCAAAAACAGCCTTGTTATTTCAGCATTAAATGCTACTTGTATTGATTATTATTATTGAACTATTTTTGTTTTATTCAATACTCTACAAGCATTAGTGAATGCAGGTGTTGCTACTGTAAAATAAAACACAGAATAGTCCGTTGCACATATTTGCAAATATTTAATAAGGCACCAGCTGCCATCAAGGCCTTTATGCATTAGGTGGTCCTAATTAACGAGATTCCAAATATTGGATCATATATATATATATATATATATACAACAGCTGATCGAGGTTACCCAGGACGCTGGGACCGGACTCACTTGCGGCAACACGGCTGGAGCGGTAACATCGCTATATGCACTTATATATTTTATATTTGGTACGCGGCTAGGACATAAGTCCTGTTGATGTTTTTATTCATTGGTCTCTGTTAATAAAAGGTTAATTTGCACTATCAAGCGCTTCCCCCCCCTCTTTTTCTTTTGTAGCTTTTGTCTGAGACTGTGTTTGGAACGGTCTCCAACGAGGGGAGCTGCGGTCTATTGCCTTGGACAATTGATCTAGTGCTATAAAACCTTTACATTGGACATATAACACTGTTGTTGTCAATACAATTGAGCACACCTATATCCTGTATTGTTTACTGTATCCTTTTTAAGGTTGTAGCAACTTGTTTTGACTAAAATCATTACTTATTGTAAGGATTTGTATATTGTTATAAATAACAGAATGTTGCAGTTTAGAGCTGCTAATTTGTCAGAACGGCGTTCTGCAGAATTACAAAAGTTCAATGTATTTACTATTTCAGAACCAGAATGTAATAATACAAATGTAGAACTAATGAAGTCATGGAGAGGGGATTTGGTGAGCTTAGAAAAACTTCTAATTAAAGAACTTAAAACCTACTGGGATATTAATCTCCTAGAAAGTTATTCCACCAGTAATAAAATCCCTAGAGGGTTACGATTATTAAAAGAACCCGCATATTATGTTACAGACGAATCCTTTGTAGCAAAATGGCATCAAACATTGGATCGTTGCTCTCAGGACCTAATACAACTGGTTCTTATAGAAAAGAGAGCGGAACATATACAGCTAGAAAAGGAATTAAATGTATACAGCGAGAAAATGGAACAATTTAATACAGATCAGGAATTTATTGATGAAAAAATAAAATTAGATTTAAAAGTAAATAAAATAGAGGAAAATATAATTAGAATAAAAAGAGGAAAATACCAACGGGACGTTAGGGACTATCAAAATAATATAGTAAGAACTTGGATGAAGGAAGTACCTAATGATAGAGTTAGCCCCTCAGGTTTAGCTCCTTTAGTAGATAATAATAAGAATAAATCTAGATTTCCACCAAAAAATAAAAACAAAAATAAAAATTTTAGAAATAGAAATAGAAATATTGACAATGCCAGACCATCAGATGTATCTAGGTCTAATTTTAAAAAATTAGAAACACATAATACATCCAGTATACTCTTACCTTTGACCAATGAGAATGTTTCCAATTCCCAACCATTGGGGTTGGAACAAAGAAATCATTGGACCAAAGTTTTGGCAGGAGGTAAAAAAAGTGGGAAAGTGAAACATGTTGGAGATATTCTGGATACTAGCATCCCTCTAACCAATAGATTTCAGGGCCTATCAGCAGAGGTCAATCTACTAATGGCCTCTCCCGGCCCCAGTACATCTATAGTGAGGAATCAGGATGTCTCTCCCCCATGGTCTGAACATCCTTTTTTACTGACGGGACAAAGCCCACAGGTACATCAGCGGATAGAACCCCGAGTGGAGGATCCCCCCCCCGTTCAAACTACTCAAAACAACAACAAAAAAAGACAGTACGAAGGGGAAAGCGAGGATCTAAATCCACCAGTAAAAAAGATGTTGACATAGTGACCAAAGGTATATTCAATCTGTCCTCCCGAAATATCACGGGCCCACAATTAAGCCTCCTTAGTAAGGGTCTTTCCTACGCCCCTACATGTCCACCTAATAGATTCAACCTCCTAATTGATATTTTAAAATTTACTCGCAACCTTACCCTAAAACGTCACTTTCTTAAAATTGGGAATAAATCTATAGATTCGGTGATCCCAAAGGAAGTAAGTGTTGCTTCAAGAAATGAGCCTAATAAAACAGGCCTCAAAAATAGATCTAAATTTTATCCCCTTGAATCTAGGGGTCCATATGTAGAGCTATTTACCGAGCTAATTAGGAAAGATTTGGATCAATTAGATTATGACTGGCCGAAACAAGGGGGAAATTTGAACCGATGGGAAAAGAAAGCCCTGAAGGATCTAATGTCTGACACCACTATAGTGATCAAACATTTGCTTTAATAAGTTCCCCAGATCGGTAGATACGTAAGTATCATATCTAACCAGGGTACACATTTATAATTTCAACTATACTCTCAATAGCCAGTGTCATTGAATTCAATTTGGTCATTAAGACCCTCAGGTGTCAATGTCTGGAGGGTGAAGATCCAGTAGGCCTCCCTTTGGCAAAGCCTACTGAATCTATCACCCCCCCTTTGGGTCTGGGGAATAGTCTCCAGGCCACAGATATTCAGGGACTCCGGATCCCCTGCATGAAAATGGGTAAAATGTTACACGTTAAGCATATTGTTTTATCACACTTATAGCATCCTTTTTTATTTTCCATAATTGTTTCACCTGAGGGACTCATGTCTATAGGAAATTTAACCATGCTAGGAGCCAAGTAATTTTTAAGGTTTTTGTTCTTCCCAAATACTATTTTTGGTTTATCTTTCAAAAAAGGAGCAATTGTCTCATCCTGTTTAAGTAGAGAAAATTTTTTTTCAATGATTCTCTTAATTTGAAGGGACTTGTTGTTGTATTTAGTGATGTATGGCATGCTGTAATTCTCCCCTATAGTGGCTATTTTTCTCTTTTTCGGGGATAGTAGGGTTTCCCGATCTAAACTTTTGGCTTTCTTTTCTGCTACCTCCAGTAGTTGGCTGGAATATCCTCACTTTTCAAATTTGGCTGTCATTGCAGCCATCTGCACCCCAAAGTCCTCATCGTCCTCACAATTCCTCCTCAACCTGGTATATTGGTTGTAGGGGATGTGATTGATCCATGGGCGATGGTGACTACTGCTGAAGTGCAGATAGCTGCAAGCATCTGTGGGCTTAGAATAGTTGGAACACACGATTCCACTGTCTCTGGACGAGAGGGTGACGTCCAAAAAGTTTACTGTTGTGGGGTGAAAAGTGAATGTGAATTTCAAATTAAACGAATTGTGATTAAGATGCTCAACAAAATTTTGTGCAGAAGTGAAGTCACCATCCCATACTACAAACAGGTCATCGATATAGCATTTGTAGAGCACGAGGTTCGTCCCCCAGCAGCCCCCCATGATGTTAAGTTCTTCAAAGCAGCCCATATATAGGTTCGCAAAGCTGGGAGCGAACTTAGTGCCCATCGCGGTACCGAGGACCTGTAAGTAGTATGTGTGATCAAAAAGAAAATAATTATGGGTGAGTATAAAGTGAATAGAATCCAATATAAATTTAGTTTCTTTTTCCATAATAGTGGTATCTCTATCCAAATAATATTTAATAGCCTCCACCCCCCCTGCATGCGGGATATGAGTATACAGCGCCTGGACGTCCAATGTTAAAAAGGAATAAGTAGGAGTCCATTTAACATCTTTCACCAGTTTTAATATATGCATTGTGTCCCTTAGATGGGAATTCAGGGACACCACGTACTTCTGTAGTTTGGAGTCTATGTAGGCTGATAGATTTGCCGTGAGGGACTGGATTCCTGAAATGATTGGACGTCCAGGCGGGTTAGTGAGGGATTTGTGTATCTTGGGGAGGTGATAAAATATAGGTGTTACTGGAAATTTAACTGTGAGGAATTGAAAAACCTCTTTTGTGATCACCCCCTCATCCAGAGCCCAATCCAGAAGGACCGTGAGCTCCTCCTTAAAACCCACAGTGGGATCTTCTCCCAATTGTCTATAAAAAGTTTGGTCACCCAATTGTCTCAGGGCCTCAGATTTGTAAAGGGAGCTGTCCATCACAATGACGCTCCCTCCCTTGTCTGCCGCCCTGATCACAAAGGTATTATCCTTGGTTAAATCCCGTAGTGCCAATCGTTCCCATTTGCTCATATTTTTAGCCTTAAAGTGTGGATCCACCCCACTAGTTAGACAAATTTTCTTAAAATCGTTTAGGGTGGATTTATAAAAGGCGTCGATTCCTGCACTTCTACATTGTGTGGGAAAAAAATCGGATTTTCTTTTAAATTTATTAGTTCTATTGATATCAAAGATTGAGGTGGGGGTAGGGAGATCCTCCTCTTCATTTAATGCACTTACCCGCGCCAAATCTTCCAACATGCTAATACACTCTCTATCTTCAATATCTAACAAAATTGGGGTGATAGTGGGGTCATCTTTAATTATTTTACGTCCAAAATATTTTTTCCGGCAGAGATTGCGTACGTATTTGTTGAGCTCCATAAATAAATCAAATAAGTTCGGATCTACACTAGGGGCAAATGTAAGACCCTTACTTAGTAGATGAAGTTGGGTTTTGTTTAGGGGTTTGGATGAAATATAATAACCTCCTTTCTATTTTCCTCTTTGTCCCTTAGCTTATTCTTAGTTTTTGTGCCGCATTTTCTCCCTCCCCTAGATCCTCTATATGGGTTTTGGGGTATTCCCACGAAAAGTTTCGTATGGATTTTTTTGGAAGGGGGGATCCCTTCTCTGGTCCCTCCTAAAAAAATAATTTAAATTAATTTGTTTGCTCCTAGCCCCCAATTTTGGTAATTCACTGCCTTGGGTTCCATTCTCACTCCTAGCTAGTGAGGTGGAATCCAAAGTTGTTCCAATATTTTTATTTTTATCTTTATGATTCTCAGAAGATTTCTCATTTATCAGGTTATGATTAGTTCTATTATTAAATGGAACTCTCTCCCTATACCTCCAATTCCCTTGGGGTGTATTAGATTTTTTACCTATATTACCGGTGGTGTCTTTATCAAAGCTACCCGTATAATACGTGTGATTACCCCTTGTGGCGGTCCTGTTATTTTTAGGTCTGTGAATTTGTCCAGTTTGGTAATTATAAGTATCTCTTCTGAATTTATCAATTTTTTTCTCCATTACCTTCTTTTCAAACTCACAAACCTTATTATTCATTAATTGTTCTCTCTTCTCACCTTTCTCAACCCTAAATTTTATGGTCATTCATAAATTCCACCAAATTGATTTATATTTAATAAACCTATGTCCCCTTTTAAAAGCCAATCAAAGTTGTCAGTGTTTTTATTTCAAATTTGTGTGTGGCTGCTGTGTGTTTAGGTATCAGCTGTTGATCGCTTAATGTCCATTACACATATTTACAAATATATGATAAGCCACCAGCTACCATCAATTCCTTTCTGCTTATGGTGGTCCTAACTAACAAGAGTCCCAATGTTTGGTCATATAAATATGTTTTTAAATTGAGAGCTAACGTACCTCATGAAGCACCCCTTAAAGTCTCCAAAATAGCTGCTGTGACACAACACCCCCCTCTCAGCTGCTGCTCCCAGACAAGCTTCCAAATAATATACACACAAAATGGAAGTTGCTCAATCAATTTATAGGTAAATGCAAACAGGTGCATAAAAGGCAGTGGTAATCGGCTAACACTGCCATTAACCAGTGTGTATATGTATGTATATATATTCTCTGACTTTTATTTTAAAGATAGAAGTTTATGATTAGTAACTGAGTAATGGCTAGAGTGCCAGGCCATGTTGTGTTTTTTGTCCAAATTCCCCTTGCTTTGTGCACCTGCTGTGTATATTACTTCATAAACTGATTTGTAGCGGCCTCCATTTTGGATGTGTGTGTATGTATATATATGGAAATTTACCAAGAGTTATACCAAATATAACAAATTATTATAACTTCTCTTGTACCTTATCTTTTCTGTATCCGGAAAGTACCTAAACCAGCCCATACTGAACAATTTAAATTCCTCACTTCACCCTCACTAACATATGGAGAGTTATCACGCCCCAACATATGGAATGCTGAGCTTGCATAGCCTGACTTACGTACGCAGCATGAAAAAATAGGCTGTCTTTATTAATTCTGGACCCAGTCCTCACATACTACAGCAAATTACTATATTTTTCTTTGAATTGCTTGGGAAAATGAATCTAGAGAAGACATCTATTAGGCGTGTATGTCCTTTATGTTTTTTACCACCAACTTTTTTCTTACTTTTGCAGTGATTCCTGCCCCTGTAATTTTAACCTTTGTGCTCTTTTTTTGTAATCTTAATTGGTTATTCCTAAAGTTTTTGGTTTTTTAACCTATGACTTACCACGTGTGTGTGTGTGTGTGTATATATAATGTATATATATATATATATATATATATATATATATAGATGCTGTACAAATACAGGTAGTGTC
>WWET01000042.1:566514-596038 GCA_011038615.1 Limnodynastes dumerilii | reverse complement strand
ACCCCCCTCTCAATTCCATTGCACATTCACAAGCATATTTGCACAAGTTTTTAATCATATTTTTATTAATTTTAAAGGTTTATTGCATTGCAAGGTTATTGTTATTCTTGCCATAGGATTCTTAGGGACTATAGAATATTCACCCCCCTTACCCCCCTCTCAATTCCATTGCACATTCACAAGCATATTTGCACAAGTTTTTTATTTTATTTTTATTAATTTTAACGGTTTCCTTTATTATAAGGTTACTGTTATTATTGCCCCATTCACTCGCACTAGGGAAAAAATACCTATATATATATATATCTCAAAAGAAATGGCACTCCAAAAATCAAAAATAGAAATGCTCTGGGTGCTAGACACATTGGGCCTGATTCAGACCTACGCATGAGAGCGGAGCTTATTACCACTCCAGCGTAAAAACTTTCACTCCCACAACACTCCCCTTACCTTCCTTTCAGTACGCCCGCCGAACTCTACCCTAACTTTTCCATGTGTGCGTACATATTTTCGTAGCGACGTGCTGTTCGTAGCGGCCTAAGCACACCCATACTGTACAATTTAAATGGCTCCCCCGCCTACATTTCTTAACTCCAGTGTCCGTACTAACTTCGTACTATAAACATGCCCCCATCGTCGGAAAATACGCAAACAATACGGACACACGAATCGTCGCTACGAAAAGGTCTTTGGTACAACCGGAAGTTGTCACTATGCACATGCGCAGTGTGTTTTTATGGCGATTTTACGCTTACGATCAGCGTTAGATCGCCTGTGAGCGTAGGTCTGGATCATGCCCATTGTATTAAAGTAATGTGCATAGGAGGGATGAATGCACACCAGACATCTCCCATGTGGAGATTTTCATCAGGGCATTGTTGAAGAAATAAGCAGAAAAGAAAGAACAGTAAAAGGATAGATATAAATAGAAAAAAAGTGTGCAATAACTCACCACCACCACAAACACAGCTGTTGGCAGCAGCCCGAAAGTTGTCTGACAGCTGAGCTGTCAAGAATCTTTGTCAGGGAAATGGTCCTGACGCATCCGATTCCGGACTAGCACGTAACCACAGCGCTCTGCTGTGTGGCTTGTTGTCAAGCTGCAGGATAGAAATCAAATCAGATTAGCTGAACGGACAAACAGTAAAGGATATTAAAGCACAAACAGAACAGGCTGCACATATATGAGCAACCTAATAGTGAAAAAAGAAAAAAAAAATCATTATGACAAGCAACAGAGGCACTCTTAAAGGGTTAAACAATACAGCAAAGCAGTGGGGGGCAATATACTGATAAATAGGGCAGACAATGAAGAGAGGGAAAAAGGAAAAGGAATAGGTGGAAAGACTATCAGGGAGGGGAATGGAGACATGAAAGAGGGATTAAAAGTATATTAATTCCCAACAAACAGTCATACAGGCATAATATACCAAAGTCTAAATAAAAGTGACAACATGTACTGAGTGAAAGAAAAATATGTAGATGAACCAGAGGCATTAGAGTAAAGAAGACAATAGAATGTACATATAGATATACATTCTACAGCACCGCTGAGACTAGAGAAAGCAGTTCAATGGTAAATGATCATTCAGTTCATGTGGATGTAAGGTGTCCAGAGTATGGATCCAATAGGTTTCCGTATGAGAAAGAATTCTACCACAATCACCCCATCTCGGAGAGACCAGGATATGTTCAAGTCCTTTGTATCTCAAATCCGTGACTGTATGAGGTGATGCGGCAAAGTGTATAGCCACCGGCTAATCGATAGGTTTGCCTTCCAAGATAAGTGTAATGGCAGAACGGTGCTGTGTCATGCGCTCTTTAAGCATCCTAATAGTCTTTCCTATATAGAGTAGTCCACAGGGGCATCTTATCTGATACACCACAAATGTGGTGGCACAAGTGATGATCTGTTTAATTGGGTATCATTTACCCGACCTGGGGTGCAAAAATGAAGTCCCCGATTTAAGGAATTCACAGGTGGCACATCCCAAACATCAAGGGCCCTGTGTAGTAACCATGTTCTTACACAGAATGTCTTTGATGTTGCGTGACCTAGTGTGACTATGCAAGCTAGTTTTGTCCTACAGAGTCAGTCGTAATGATAGGCTATAATGAGCGTGTAGCTTTCTTCACAAAGAAGCTCAAGTGTGTATATTGAGTCACCCAAGGTAACCTGTTATTGAGTTGGTTTCTCTCACGTGATTGTAGGGTGGAACTTCTCGGTACTGCTCTGGCTCTGGACAATGATACGTCCAACGCTATTTCTCCATAACCTCTAACAAGGAATCTTTCTTTCATATGCATCAGTTGCTGTTCTCTGGCATCCACATTATTATCAGCTCTGATCACCCTAAGAAATTGTGAGAAAGGCAGGCCTTTTTTAAGGGCTGGTGGGTGAAAGGTGTCTGCATGTAGCAGTGTATTCCTGTCTGTCGGTTTACTATACAACGTTGTGTTAAGGGAGTCTCCACTTTTGGTCACCAGGATATCCAAATAGTGAATTTGGTGCTCACTTATATCAAAAGTGACCTTAATGGTATCATTCCTTTGATTAATCTGGATTAATGAAGCCTCAAGTTGTGCACGAGTGCCATACCATATAAGGAAAATGTAATCGATATACCTGGTATAGTAACCAATGTTGTCTTTGGTTTCTGAATTATCCAGGAAAAAGGAGCAATCTCTCTCAACTATATATATATTAGCATACTTGGGTGCCACATTAGATCCCATGGCACACCCATCTGCACGTAGGAGCACCTTCAAGTTACTTCCAGACTTCGGATCGTACAGACTGTTTAGCACTCTTCTTACTACAGGCCATGCACTTATATACTTATATACTTATATACTTATATGAAGGCCATGCACTTATGCACTTATAGATATATATTAGCATACTTGGGTGCCACATTAGATCCCATGGCACACCCACATAGCTGGAGGTAGAAATAATTGTCAAATAAAAAATAGTTTTTTGTCAGGATAAGCTCCAATAGTTGGATGACCAGTTGCTGCGGATAAAGGTTTCCATGGCAGTCAGTCCCTGATCATGCGGTATAAGAAGAGCATATGGAAGTAGGACCAGAAAGGCCAGCTAGGGCATTCAAAAAGCATATGGAGTCTTTCAAATAAGTTGGTTGAGCTTGAACTCACGGTTGTAGGATATGATCCAGAAACTTGGAAACAGGTGCCAATAGTGAGTTTCTGGCCGAGATTAATGGTCGTCCGGGCAGACAGGTTGGGTTCTTGTGGATTTTAGGGAGTGTATAAATGATGGGAATGACTGGAGATGACACCGTTAGGGCCTCCAGTACATGTTGTGGAATGGATCCATCCACCACTGCCTGATGAAGTTGAGTGTCCAGGCTAGTTTTATTTTGATCTGTTGGATCAGAAGGCAGATGTTGATACACTTTAAAGTCACTTAATTGGTGCAAGATTTCTTTGCAATAGTCCACTCTGTTCTGTCACCACCACTCTAGCACCACCCTTGTCTGCAGCTCTAATAACCAAGTCAGAGTTCTGGCTGAGATTCTTAAGTGTCTTCCGTTGTGGGCCCGTTAGGTTGTGTCTAATCAAAGAAATCTGTGTTGTTGCCTTGGTTACTACATCGTCAAAAAGTCTGTTGAAACATTTGAGTGTCGCGTTGGTACTTTGTGGATTGAAGTTAGATTTAGGACAAAATATACTGTAAATAGATTGATCCTCTGTTACTATAGTTGGTTGGTTCTGGAAATGTTCTTTCAAGCATAGTGTTCTAGCAAATCTGTGTTGATCTATTTTCCATTGCAGGCCTTTGTAAAGAGTAGTAGGGACAAATGACAAGCCTTTGTTTAGAACTTGTGTCTCTTCCTCTGTCAGAATGTGTGAAGAGATGTTGTGGATCACACTTTCCTGTTCCTGGAAGGCTTTTTTTCTTTATCTTTTGCATTGCCCCCCCCCCCCCTCCTGGTCTGAAGTACCTGCGACCTGAGACCTGGTGGTAATTCCCACGGGCGGTTTGGAAGTACCTGTCTGCTCTTGTTCGTTATCAGAAGATGAGGGGGTGCTCCACAAAACGTTGAGAGGGAGGTCCCCTCAGAAAGGGTCTGGTTCTCCTATTCTGTCGTGCCTCGGTACCAGAGGGCCATTGGTAGACTCTATTTTATTGGTAGACCCACTGTACTTTAATATGCTTGTCACGCTTGAATTTGATTATCTCACCTTTGCGTTTGCCTAGCTGTTGTTCCAATTTTAGTATCCAATCTTGTGAGGTATCTTTCAGTAACGTATCCTTATTTTAATTTTCAAAATGATCAATTTGGGATTGTGGTTTATTCCTTTTTTTGCCAGCCTCCTCAATAACGAGGAGCAGCAAGTCGAAGGAGGCCTTGTTTAGGATTGCTGCCCACGTCTGCAAAAGTTTGGATTGAGTCTTCCTATTGTCGGAATTCTAAAGCCTCTGGGGATGTGTTTATCTCTAAAATAGTTAGAGAGAGTTACGCCATGCATCCGATAGTCTGTATGTTTTTTCTTTAACCGAAGCCGCAATTATGATATAAAAATTATTTAATAGAACTCGAGCTTTGCAAGTGTGCGCAATTAGATTTGTCTCAGAGCGCAACCCACCAGGACAGAACTGCCAATCTGTCTAGAGAAATAATAGAGAATAATAGAGGGGCGCTGTAAAGAAAACAGGCTGGGGGAGGGGAGTAGAGTCACCCCTTATCCCAATCCATACCCAGGCTGTACTTTTAAGCCCTGGTCGTTACTATGAGAGACTGTGTGTTATACTTTGCATTTATCATAAGGAGGCTGTAGCTGCATGGATCCATTGACCCCCCCCTCTCTGCAGGTCCATATAGGGTTATACATCCCTGCAGAGGACAGGAAGAGACCAGGGGGGAGACTTTCAGTGTATCCTTCCCCCTCCTTTCTCTACAGGAAACCAGAGGTGTGTGACATCACAAATGACTATTAAGGGTTAAATCTGGGAGTGATTGCTCCTTATCACACATCTACAAGAGGGCATAGGTTATCTCCATCCAAGAGTTTGCGTGGGCCTCAGCCAGACACCTTGGCACCATCTCCACAGGGGGGTCTGCTAGTGTGCATAGGGAGTGGACCCTGTTTTAGATATTGATGGACAGCTGCCCCTAACCAGTGAGGAGCCAATCACATTCCCCCTCACCTGTCACATGTCTGCGAGGGGGGGTCCTGAGTAAAATGGGTGAGCAAGAGGGAGAGAGGGAGAATTGAAGTTGGTACCTGAAGGGCTTGGGTGTTGGAGGCTAATCTCCAGCCAGCCCTGCTGCTGCATTGGACTATACTGGGCTAAGAGGTGATTCTCTGCCCAAGCTCACTGTGGAACTCTGACCCCTGGACTTACTTGGACTCATTTCTTCTCTGTGGGACTTATTACTGCCTGTGCTGGGCTTCATTCCATGCCCTTACTCTGATGCATTGTAATAAACCTGTCTGGATTTCCTTACACTCCGTGTCTGAGTGATCTGAAGGACCTGTATCTTCACAGGCGCTAGAGAAAATTATGATATTAGTCAATAGACGGAATTGGTGGTAGATCACTCTAAGGTTCCTCAGAAAATAAAATCGTGGAGACTCCCTTCACACCACGATGTATAGTAAACCGACAGTCAGGAATACACTGCTATATGCAGACAGCTTTCACCCACCAGCCCTTAAAAAAGGCCTGCCTTTCTTACAATTTCTTAGGGTGATCAGTGATCATGGAGAAGTAGCATTGGACGTATCATTGTCCAGAGCCAGAGCGGTACCGAGAAGTTCCACCCTACAATTACGTGAGAGGAACCAACTCAATAACAGGTTACCTTGGGTGACTCAATATACACAATTGAACTTTTTTGTGAAGAAAGCTACACGCTCACTATAGCCTATCATTACGACTGACACTTCTCTACCATCCATGAAGGACAAAACTATCTTGCATAATCACACTAGGTCAGGCAACATCAAAGACATTCTGTGTAAGAACATGGGGCCGTATTCAGATCTAATAACGGCAAGACACTTACGCACGCAAGGTGCGTAAGTGTCCTGCCTTCACTGTTGGGCGCATGCGCCCTCCAGATGTTACGCTAGGGTTACTATAGTAACCCTAGCGTAGCAGCAATCGGACAGAACTTAGTTCTGTCCAATCCCATTTTCGAGGAAATGGGCTGTGCTTCCCTTCCGCCCGCTAAAGCGGGCGGGGAGAAGCATGGTAAGTGAACAGTGTGGGAGGGGGCTCCCACATTGTAGTGGATCAGCGGTCGTACGGACCGCTGATCCGCACGCTGCAGTTAAGGTAGCCTTATGTTGCTTGTCATAATTATTTATTATCTTCTTTTTTCACTAGGTTTCTCATATATGTTCAGCCTGTTCTGTTTGTGTTTTAATAACCTTTACTGTTTGTCCGTTCAGCTAATCTGATTTGATTTCTATCCTGCAGCTTGACCGCAAGCCACACAGCAGAGCGCTAGGAGCGGGAAGAATAGCGTCTCCCATCTCCATGGTTACGTGCTAGCCCGGATGCGTCAGGACCATCTCCCTGACAACGCTCAGCTGTCAGACAACTTCCGGGCTGCTGCCGACAGCTGTGTTCATGGCGGTGGTTAGTTATTGCTCCTTTTTTTCTATTTATATCTGTCCTTTTACTGTTCTTTCTTTTCTTCTCATTTTTTCAACAATGCCCTAATGAAAATCTCCACATGGGAGATTGAAATGTCCGACTTGATATGCTCTTTTTGATTAATTGATTATATGATTTATCTTGAACATTAAAACGTCTTTTTGTTTATTTACACAAGTCTCTGGTGTGCATTAATCCATCCTATACAATATATATACAATATATATATACTTCCAAATAGGGGGCACTCTGAGTCTAGTAACAAATGACACTGGTACAACGGAATGTCCGACGTTTCAAGCTATTTAATAGCTTTTCATCAGGGAAACATTATACAGAGGTGCAATGAGTGTACAATAAATAACCTTACCCCATAAGTGTGAACCAGTAGCATGCTGCATGCTGTGGTCGGCGGCGTCCGCAACAATTCCAGGCCCGTCTTGATGACGTGGTGGAAGGTGCGCCCGCCACTTCGGTCACCAGGGCAACACGCCTAAATAAATACAAACAATGTGAAAAAGAGATCAAAAAAAAGAAAACAAGACAGTACAAAAACCAGTGATTAAAAAGTTAGACCTCAATGCCGCAATAAATACATAAGAAAGAAAGTACTAAATGTGCCATAATCGCAGCACGAGTATAAGCAATACAACATAGGGGAAATACTGCTAAAAGACAGGGGAAATCTCAGCGTGTCCTCAGCTAAAGGGGCTTAGAACAGTGGGAGCAAAAGACTATAATGTACGGAGAAATGCCCTAAAGTAATATAAATATAGGCAGTTGGATGAATGAATATTTGAAAAACAAATTATAAGTCTCTAACTATATCACTGAAGTGAAGATTATGAAAAGCAATTGAAGTTAATAGATTCGTTCAGTCCCTGTGGTGCTAATGTATGGAGCTGATATATCCAATATGCTTCCCTTTGTAGAAGCTTCTGTTCCCTGTCGCCTCTACGGGGCAGGGGAGGAATGTGGTCGATCATTCTGTACCGAAGCGTTGCTAAGCCATGACCCTGGCTGGCAAAATGCCTAGCTACTGGCTGGTCTGAGTCCTTGCCTCCAATGGCTATACGAATCGCTGACCTGTGTTGTGCCATGCGTTCTCTGAAAGAGGTGATGGTTTTGCCTATATAGGCTTATCCGCAAGGACACGTAATCATGTAAACCACATGAGTAGTGGTACAGGTAAGATAATGATGTATGCAATATTTCTTGTTGGAACTGTGATGTAAAAAAGTATTACCAGCAATTAGGTACCTGCAGGTGACACACCTCGCACACGGAAAGCATCCATGTCTGGTATAAGGGGTTTTCCTGATAGTAACATCTGAATAGACAAGGTAGCTTCTGCCATGCCTATAACTAGGAAGTAAACGACTGTTACTAAGTTGTTTTAGGTCAGGATCTGAAGTCACAATGTACCACATACGTTTCGCTGAACGTGTTGCGTTCCTGCTATGGTCACCATAGGTCTGTACCCAGGGAATCGTGTCGCTGTTGGTAGTATGTGAAGATTTTAGCTTCAATAGCGTGCATCTGGGCATGACTCTGATCTTTTCTTTCAGATGTAGTAAATAACTTCTGCTATAGCCTCTTGCAGTGAACATTGCAATCATAGAGTCCATGTCTTCTTCCCACTTCTGGGGATCGTTGGTTATTCGATGGACTCTTACCAGTTGGGAATATGGGATTCCCTTAATGCAAGCAGGTGGGTGTTGCGAGGTGGCGAGCAGTAAATTATTGCGATCCATGGGTTTTTTGTATATGGATGTGAGTAATGCGCCGTCGGATTTTCTGATTAATACGCCCAAAAAGTGCAATTCCTTGTCACTTATCTCTGAGGTAAATCTAATGGACGTAGGTAACAAATTAAGATCATCGATAAGGCTGCGTAATTCCTCCTGCTTGCCTTGCCACAATAGGAAGATGTCATCTATAAATCTATGGTATCCCCGACAATGTGTGGTAAATCTATGGTCAGCATAGATATACGTGGCCTCATAGGTCGACATAAATATGTTGGCCAGCGATGGGGCCACATTCGACCCCATCGCACAGCCCTTTAGTTGGAGATAAATGTCACCATTTAATAGAAAGTAGTTGTAAGATAATGTCATAGCCAACAGAGACATAAAGAACGATGAATCCGGTCCCGAATATGCGTTGCTCTATGTAATAGCTCTATGTACCACTTTCAGACCTTCCTGATGCGGAATTGAGGTGTATAAACTGCACACATCTATAGACGCTAATACAATGTCAGTGGTTATATGCGAATTGGTGTTTCATTTGTTCAGGAAATCAGTGGTGTCTCGTAAATACGATGGCACCTGTTGGACAATGGGTTGGAGATGATAATCCAACCACTGCGCAATATCTGTACAATATACAATATACAATACAATACAATATCTGTACAATATCTGTACAATATCTGTACAGTGTTGTTTATATCTCCATTGATGTTATTGCACTTATTTTGTGCTTTTTTGGATTAACATTATCTCATGCCTTGCGTGAAGATGTATATTTTACAGTAAAATATAATTATTTTGCTATGAGAGATTTTGTGGCGGTATATTTGGTGTGCTGACTTGGATTGCTGAGTTATATATATGAAAAAGGAAAAAAGGGGGTGCCTCGTAGTGCAGTTAAATTTATTTAAAATACAGTCGCCAGCACTTCAGGAATATGCATGCCGGATAAAAGCTTGTTTAAAAGATTTCAACATGTGTTAAACTGAAACTGAACCCCCTTTTTTCCTTTTTCATATCCACAAAATCAAACCCGGCACAAATATCCAAGCAACTTTTTAATTGGGGAAAACACAGTTTAAGCTTAGATCTAGTGCAGTGAAGTGACCTGTGGATGAAATAATATCCTAAGGATTGAACTTGGATTGAAGTGAGCGCACCTGCTCCTATATGATCCAGACCTACGCTCGGGTGCGTTCTTACCATGGTCGTCATTTTGGAAAAAGTCTTCACTACAGAGACTTTCAGCAGAGGAACCTAGAACAACACTTCTGCAGAAAAGAATACTTATCACAGAAATAAAACAATTGTGGAACCGACCAACTCTCCAAAAACTCTTCTAGACCTTATTCCCAGAAATCTCTGCTTTAAAAAAAATATATTTTCCCAATGCCAATGGAAGTTTTATGGGAAATAGAACTACAAATTTAAGACCTGCTGCTTTAGTCTATTTCTAATAAATTTTTGTCAGAGAGAACAGTTAATATAAAATGTAATTAAATCATAAAGGATCACACAAACCTGACAAAAACATTGAAGACCATAGAACTGAACAGACTGTAAATGTAAATGATGAGAATCTCGAAATGTAAATGGATGTAAAATTACAGTGGTCAATAAAATCGTTATTACTTTTTTGTCACAAGTGTCCATATAAGTGCATTTCATAGTATTTTCAGTGCTAAATTCCAACAGTGTTTTAGACGTAAGGATTTTAAGAGCAACACTACGTTGGAACATTATTTTTATTTATATTATAGGCATAGTAAATGATTAACACTTTTGCATAGGATTGTCTTCTGTGATTTGCCTCAGGATCATCCTTTTTTATTGTCCAGCAGTTTTCAGCATACTTGGACTCTACTTGCCCTGATACCACTTTTTAATTATGGAAATGCCCTGGTGGAACCATTCACCATGTTCATGTACAGGTGTGAGTCCAAGAAGTGGACTTTCAGAGACATACTACATTTCATGGTCTTATAAGATTTTAAGAGATTGTCCACTATCTCTTTTTTATTGTTTGCCTTAAGGTTTCCTAAGAAATTCTGGCAAATGCTCTGAAGAGTCTCTCATGCAGCTTTTTTCAACACGATTAAGCAGACCATTACAGCTGCCATTGAACATCAGTTTTCTTATTAGAGGACCTAAAAAAAAGCCTCTCTTTAAACTTTGTATCACTGATCCTCTGTAATTTCTTCCTTATGTGTGCAAATGCAAGTCTAATTTGATCCATTGTTTTGATAAAGTTCTTTGCAAGACCCAGCTTATAAGGAGTGGAGGCAGATATACTTTCTCGGGAACAACAAGTGGTGCACTGACAACATTTTCATTCCTGGGATTAGTGAAGTTCTTTGGGCGCAGCTTCAGATCTTAATGGTTTTTCTGGTGTCTGCTTTGCTACTCACACAGAAAACAGCCGTATTTTGTGAAACAAAACTGTAGTCTCAGCAAGAGAGAAATTACTTTTAAGTTACCACAGAGATGTCATTTGTGCTCTTCATATTTTTATCCAGCAGGAGATTAATGCTCCATGTCTTTCATTGTTGCTGTTGTGACATAAAATAGGTTTCAAGCTTACTTTAAAGGAATCAATGAATCAATCCTCTGTTTTGTACTCATGACCAAATGCTTTCCAGACAAAATTATGGCAAAAGACAAGTCCATCTTTAAGGACAAAGAAATTTTTAAAGCCACCATGCCTCTGTCTGTAAACAAATGCTTTAATATCATTGTAAAGGAGATTCCAGTATTTCAATCTGAAGCCCAAAAGTTCTGCTTGCCTTTTAAATAGGTTCAAATATCAGACAAATTCACTGAGATCTTCTTGGGTAACTAAACGTGGTTCAGAGACAGACAGGAAGTCTTTAGGTTGGGTAAAGACTTACATCATCATTACTATGCTCTGCAGGGTCTATTTATCCTGCCTGTTTCAAAGTTTTAACTTTCTTGGAGGCTTTGGCCATTTGTTCACCATGAGCACAGGCCTTATGGCTGACAATAATTAGTGTTGGTCATAGTGTGCTTTGACTTAGAAGTGATGCCTAAAATCACTTCATCAGACAAAAGTAACAGTCTATACATTGTTTTTGGTTCCTTCCAAATCATTGCAACAGCAAAATTCATGAGTTGAGAATTTTTTGGGTAACCTCTGATACAAGTGATACAGAAAATACGAGGGGCCCTGTCTTAATATTGGTCACCAAACTTGCATCCACTCCTTCATACAGTAAGTGAAGAAAAAAACTTTTCTGCCACAGAGGTAGCAAAAAGAGTCTGGACAGGTAACCCAACTTCTAAGCATTGTGTCTCTTGACAGAGAACCACAGCTCAACATTCACAGTTTCCTCAGAAGTTGAAAATCTGTAGACCAACCCACATTAATCGTGCAAAAATCTATGCATCAATCTGAGCACAGAGTGTGAAAACCTGTTGACCAACTCATGTGCAGTGCATGCAAATCTGTGGACCAACTATTGCTCTGTCAAACTCACTTGCCACACCTTCCAGAAGCAGCCAATAAAGACCTCTCTAAGGGCCAGAGTTACTAAACTGCAAGTTTGGAAAAGTGGAGATGTTACCTATAGTAACCAATCAGATTCTATATCTCATTTAACTATTACATACTAGAGAATGTCAGCTAGAATCTGATTGGTTTCTATGGGCAGCATCTCCTCTTTTAAAACCCAGAGCTTAGTAAATCTGGCTGAAAATGCTCTATAAATGTGTCATATATCACAATATTACCTCTTAAAGATGACATAACTTCAAAATTGTGGGTGATAGCAAAAATCTATCACCATTCTTGAAATCAGCATAAAAAATACATATATTAACACATAAATAGCCTTGTGATAAAATCATTGTCTACCAGTGTAATTAGCAACATCTACACAGATATAACATTTTTTCATATTGGTATACTATTCTGTGTAGCATGTAGGAATGCTATTCTTCTACAGTGCACAGATGCATAGTGCATTCATTTCTGATGGCACCTGACCACTTCCTTTGGCATAGTAAGACTTGTAATACTGATAGACTTTTTGTTGGTGCACTTATGTGCTATGAATATATTGGCAACATCCCCTCTGCTATTCTGTACTATAGAACTATCATCTGAACACCATCAGGAAATGTTGCTTACAGTAAAAGTGATCATATCTCAAAAGAAGCTTCACGTTAAGGTATTTTTATTTATTGCACTTGAATTCAATTATGAATAGCACAATTTGATATAACTTATTTAGATTTTTATATATAAGTGTCTGAAATAAAATATTGTAAAAACTGTTAAACACATTACAAGTAAACAAATATTAAAATGGAAGCACTCCTGTTACTATGCAAAATGGCATTTGAAATTGAACGAAATGCTAATTTTTCATTCTGTCTTTCAAGTTTTTACTTTTGAAGATTACTTTGCCTGTGGTTTTGAAAATAAAATCAGTCTTCAAAATATGCAGTTAATATATTATAAACATATTTATTTGTCAGTGCTAAGTCCAATAGTAAAAGGAGCACTCGCACTCAATTTAATATATATATTTATCTTCATATGTTTTGTTTTCTATTTTAAATATAGTAGCCTTTGAAGAACATAAACATTAATTGTTTAATGTTTCCATAAATTTCTATAGGATTCCTGATGCATTTGTGTTTATCCATCTGAACTCATTCTGATCAATCAAGGATGAAAGACATTTCTGGCATCTTTTAACAGAGGGGCATAGTTGAGTTTGCAAGTGAGTTTTCCCCTCTTAGTCAATGTATAGTATAGGCATTTCCTCTAGATCAGTGTTTCTCAACCTCGGTCCTCAGGACCCCCTAACAGTGCATGTTTTCCAGGTCTCACTGCTGGAGCACAGGTGTGTTCATTACTAACTGACATTTTAAAAGCTCCACAGTTGGTACTCATTATATCACTTTTTAATCTTTAAGGAAACCTAGAAAATATGGACTGTTAGGGGGCCCTGTGGACCAAGGTTGAGAAACACTGCTCTAGATGCATACCATTCTATACCTTCATACAAGGTATGGTATGTAATCGCATGAAAATTTAGGCTTCAGCTTAATATAGTGAAGGTTTATAATATATTAGTGAATAAATAAATAAAACTTTATTTGCTTCGTAACATTACATGGTTTGTCCAAGTGTATTGTTGCACCTGTGTTGTCCTTTATTCTCGAAGAGGCTGATCTAGAGTTTGGGGGCAAAGGTCAAGCATGCAGGGAACATACTTGCTTTTGACAGTAGAATTTACATACTTCATGGCAGGGGCGTAACTAGAACTTTGTGGGCCCCACAGCAGAATTTGGTTAGGGGCCCGTTAACTCAGAACTAATATATATATACCCAGGATCCGTATTACTACAGGGAAGACGCGGTCCATTCGGATCTGCTGCATAATACTTCAAGAATCATCGGCAGGATTGATTACAGCATCTATTTGACTTTTCCCAGGAGCCGTGAGCGCACCATATATATACTTTTTATCATATATATATATATATCCCTGCACAACACAATGACACACACACAACAAACTCAGCACCCTGCACAACACAATGACACACACACAACAAACTCAGCACCCTGCACAACACAATGACACACACACAACAAACTCAGCACCCTGCACAACACAATGACACACACACAACAAACTCAGCACCCTGCACAACACAATGACACACACACAACAAACTCAGCACCCTGCACAACACAATGACACACACACAACAAACTCAGCACCCTGCACAACACAATGACACACACACAACAAACTCAGCACCCTGCACAACACAATGACACACACACAACAAACTCAGCACCCTGCACAACACAATGACACACACACAACAAACTCAGCACCCTGCACAACACAATGACACACACACAACAAACTCAGCACCCTGCACAACACAATGACACACACACAACAAACTCAGCACCCTGCACAACACAATGACACACACACAACAAACTCAGCACCCTGCACAACACAATGACACACACACAACAAACTCAGCACCCTGCACAACACAATGACACACACACAACAAACTCAGCACCCTGCACAACACAATGACACACACACAACAAACTCAGCACCCTGCACAACACAATGACACACACACAACAAACTCAGCACCCTGCACAACACAATGACACACACACAACAAACTCAGCACCCTGCACAACACAATGACACACACACAACAAACTCAGCACCCTGCACAACACAATGACACACACACAACAAACTCAGCACCCTGCACAACACAATGACACACACACAACAAACTCAGCACCCTGCACAACACAATGACACACACACAACAAACTCAGCACCCTGCACAACACAATGACACACACACAACAAACTCAGCACCCTGCACAACACAATGACACACACACAACAAACTCAGCACCCTGCACAACACAATGACACACACACAACAAACTCAGCACCCTGCACAACACAATGACACACACACAACAAACTCAGCACCCTGCACAACACAATGACACACACACAACAAACTCAGCACCCTGCACAACACAATGACACACACACAACAAACTCAGCACCCTGCACAACACAATGACACACACACAACAAACTCAGCACCCTGCACAACACAATGACACACACACAACAAACTCAGCACCCTGCACAACACAATGACACACACACAACAAACTCAGCACCCTGCACAACACAATGACACACACACAACAAACTCAGCACCCTGCACAACACAATGACACACACACAACAAACTCAGCACCCTGCACAACACAATGACACACACACAACAAACTCAGCACCCTGCACAACACAATGACACACACACAACAAACTCAGCACCCTGCACAACACAATGACACACACACAACAAACTCAGCACCCTGCACAACACAATGACACACACACAACAAACTCAGCACCCTGCACAACACAATGACACACACACAACAAACTCAGCACCCTGCACAACACAATGACACACACACAACAAACTCAGCACCCTGCACAACACAATGACACACACACAACAAACTCAGCACCCTGCACAACACAATGACACACACACAACAAACTCAGCACCCTGCACAACACAATGACACACACACAACAAACTCAGCACCCTGCACAACACAATGACACACACACAACAAACTCAGCACCCTGCACAACACAATGACACACACACAACAAACTCAGCACCCTGCACAACACAATGACACACACACAACAAACTCAGCACCCTGCACAACACAATGACACACACACAACAAACTCAGCACCCTGCACAACACAATGACACACACACAACAAACTCAGCACCCTGCACAACACAATGACACACACACAACAAACTCAGCACCCTGCACAACACAATGACACACACACAACAAACTCAGCACCCTGCACAACACAATGACACACACACAACAAACTCAGCACCCTGCACAACACAATGACACACACACAACAAACTCAGCACCCTGCACAACACAATGACACACACACAACAAACTCAGCACCCTGCACAACACAATGACACACACACAACAAACTCAGCACCCTGCACAACACAATGACACACACACAACAAACTCAGCACCCTGCACAACACAATGACACACACACAACAAACTCAGCACCCTGCACAACACAATGACACACACACAACAAACTCAGCACCCTGCACAACACAATGACACACACACAACAAACTCAGCACCCTGCACAACACAATGACACACACACAACAAACTCAGCACCCTGCACAACACAATGACACACACACAACAAACTCAGCACCCTGCACAACACAATGACACACACACAACAAACTCAGCACCCTGCACAACACAATGACACACACACAACAAACTCAGCACCCTGCACAACACAATGACACACACACAACAAACTCAGCACCCTGCACAACACAATGACACACACACAACAAACTCAGCACCCTGCACAACACAATGACACACACACAACAAACTCAGCACCCTGCACAACACAATGACACACACACAACAAACTCAGCACCCTGCACAACACAATGACACACACACAACAAACTCAGCACCCTGCACAACACAATGACACACACACAACAAACTCAGCACCCTGCACAACACAATGACACACACACAACAAACTCAGCACCCTGCACAACACAATGACACACACACAACAAACTCAGCACCCTGCACAACACAATGACACACACACAACAAACTCAGCACCCTGCACAACACAATGACACACACACAACAAACTCAGCACCCTGCACAACACAATGACACACACACAACAAACTCAGCACCCTGCACAACACAATGACACACACACAACAAACTCAGCACCCTGCACAACACAATGACACACACACAACAAACTCAGCACCCTGCACAACACAATGACACACACACAACAAACTCAGCACCCTGCACAACACAATGACACACACACAACAAACTCAGCACCCTGCACAACACAATGACACACACACAACAAACTCAGCACCCTGCACAACACAATGACACACACACAACAAACTCAGCACCCTGCACAACACAATGACACACACACAACAAACTCAGCACCCTGCACAACACAATGACACACACACAACAAACTCAGCACCCTGCACAACACAATGACACACACACAACAAACTCAGCACCCTGCACAACACAATGACACACACACAACAAACTCAGCACCCTGCACAACACAATGACACACACACAACAAACTCAGCACCCTGCACAACACAATGACACACACACAACAAACTCAGCACCCTGCACAACACAATGACACACACACAACAAACTCAGCACCCTGCACAACACAATGACACACACACAACAAACTCAGCACCCTGCACAACACAATGACACACACACAACAAACTCAGCACCCTGCACAACACAATGACACACACACAACAAACTCAGCACCCTGCACAACACAATGACACACACACAACAAACTCAGCACCCTGCACAACACAATGACACACACACAACAAACTCAGCACCCTGCACAACACAATGACACACACACAACAAACTCAGCACCCTGCACAACACAATGACACACACACAACAAACTCAGCACCCTGCACAACACAATGACACACACACAACAAACTCAGCACCCTGCACAACACAATGACACACACACAACAAACTCAGCACCCTGCACAACACAATGACACACACACAACAAACTCAGCACCCTGCACAACACAATGACACACACACAACAAACTCAGCACCCTGCACAACACAATGACACACACACAACAAACTCAGCACCCTGCACAACACAATGACACACACACAACAAACTCAGCACCCTGCACAACACAATGACACACACACAACAAACTCAGCACCCTGCACAACACAATGACACACACACAACAAACTCAGCACCCTGCACAACACAATGACACACACACAACAAACTCAGCACCCTGCACAACACAATGACACACACACAACAAACTCAGCACCCTGCACAACACAATGACACACACACAACAAACTCAGCACCCTGCACAACACAATGACACACACACACAACCCACTCAGCACCCTGCACAATGCATTGACACACACACCACCCTGCACAACACAATGACACACACACACAACACAATGACACACACACACACTCCGCACCCTGTACAACACAATAACACACACACAACCCTCTCAGCACCCTGCACAACACAATGACACACACACAACACAATGACACACACACACTCACACCACCCTGCACAACACAATTACACACACAAAACACCCTGCACAACACAATGACACACACACTCAGCACCCTGCACAACACAATGACACACGCACAACACAATGACACACACATACTCAGCACCCTGCAGAACAGCTAAGAAGAGAAACTTTCTCTCACCTCTATCTCCTGCAGCTCAGGAAGCTCTGTACATCACATGACTGCATGACATCACAGGGTCCTGTCTGCTGCCAGCTGCATGTGAGACAGTGATGTGGAAACTCTCTCCCCAGCGCTTAATAGAGGGTGACTGCATAGGCTGTCCATCACCATGACCCTCTATTGTAGCACTGCACAGACAGACTCCACAGCACTGTTTAACATAAAGCTGGAACCTGCAAGGAGGAACGTTAGTACAGGTGCAATGGGGTGATTGTTGGGCCCCCTAAGCCGCTGGGCCCCATAGCAACTGAACCCATTGAACCCCTGGTAGTTATGCCCTTGCTTCATGGCTTTATCTTTAAATGGTAATTATAGAACAGCTCGGAAAACTCCCCCTTTCAACTCTTACTTGGTTTTCTCATTCTAAATTTGCTTATCCCTGCATATGGTTTAGCTGAGGTATACTGTACCCTATTGCGCCCTTTCTTCAGGGATACATCCCTGAAGAAAGTGCGAAATAAATGCCCTGAAACGTCGGACCATACTTCTGACTCTATTTGTCGTTTTTTACACCTTTAATAGACACCAAGTGCCGAGAGAGAGAGAGAGAGAAGAGAGAAGAGAGAGAGAAGAGAGAAGAGAGAGAGAGAGAGGTTGAGCTGTGCCAACATTCTGAAGAAGTTAGACTTCAGCTGGCAGAATCTTGTATGTGATGCTACGCTACATTTATCCTGGCCAAGACAGAGAGAGAGAAGAGAGAGAGAAGAGAGAGAGAGAGAGAGAGAGAGAGAGACTAGTGTGAAAACCACACAGCCAGCACTCAAATGAATTAACATAAGACCATGAATTATATATGAATTTATCAGGAATCTTTATTAATGGCCTAATATAAAGCCAAAGAGGAAGAAATCACAAGCATCATATAACTAAAGTGACAACGTGCACAAAAAGTGTTACAGTGCAAAAACAAAAATAGAAAAAGATAAAAATTATGTGGCAGACTGTATAACTTGGGATAAGAGAGTCCATTCCACAACAGCAATGTCCATCAATGAGTATGCGTAGAATAATAAATCCAATGATACATGAGGATCTATGTTAAAGTCCAGCTTCCATCAAAAAAATGCAAAACAACAAAAATAGTCCATAACAATAACACATTGAGGGTGGAACTCCCAAGCTCACCAACCACCGACAGGCTGTTTCGGTATTTAAACCATCATCAGGGTGAAGGTTACATCCACAAGTACAGTGTCAGATATGCAGTCTGAATCTTGAGTAACATCTAAAAGTGAAAAGACACTGCTTAAATAGCAACCAAACACTCACCTGCTATAACCACTCAGCTGGCGACCCTCCCATCTATCAGATGCACTGTGCTGCGACCGCCCGCCGGCCAACACGTCACGCGCCTGGAGACAGCCCAATAGAGCGTCCCTGGCAACTATGACGTAGTCGCCGGCTGCGCACGCCCGCACAGCAGGCCAGCCAGAGAAACAGCATTGGATCCGTAGTTGGAGGCCGCCTAGTACTACAGCAGTGGTGCAAAAATAAATTAAAGGCTCATTAATCGATCAGAGCTAGTACTTATAAAAAACAAGATAAGTTAAACTCTTTGTTTAAGCCATTGGGGGCCATAGATTTGAATAGGAATATAATTTTAGCTTCTAATTCGAGAAGCTTATTGTCCCGATCACCTCCCCTACGTAGGGGGGGGGGACCTGGCACAGAGGCATACATTTAAAATCTTTGATGGTATGACCGTGCTGTACATAATGACGTGCCACAGGGGGAGTCTTACTGTCAAATCCAGTAATGGCTTTTTAATGGACGTTCTGTGTGCTGCTATGCGCTCCTTTAACATCCTACTCGTCTTTCCGATATAAGTAAGTAGGCAAGGGCATGTGACTGCATACACGACAAATCTGCTATCACAGTTCAGTACATGATTAAGCCAATGATTAAGGGGTCCGTTTAAGCCAATGAGTAGATTTAGTCATAGGTATACACTCTGTACATACCAGTTTATCTCTGAAGTTTTGGCTTTGTTTAAAGCTCATTAGAGGAGGGGCTTGGGTGACCGCAGACAATTTTGGGTCCGATTGAAGAATGTGCCAATGTTTCATTACCGTGGTACGTAACAAGGCAGAACAGGTTGAATATGTAGAGCAAAAAACCAATCTCTGATTCAAATTCTTCACCGTTGAAGCCTGTAGAATGTCATCCCTATTGAGAGAAAGACAACCTTTAATGGCTAGGTTAACATCATGCTGGCTGTAACCCCTATCAAGGAATATCCTTCCCATCTCCTTTAAAGCTGGTATCAATTTAGAATTGTCTGAAATAATTCTCACCAGCCTCACCATTTGAGAATAGGGGAGCCCACTTTTTAGAGGTCTAGGGTGGAAACAGGATGCGCATAATAATGTATTGCGGTCGGTTTCTTTTCTGTAAAGTGTCGTCGAAAATCCATCTAAAGTTTGTGTGACCACCACATCTAAAAAAGGAACAGAGGTACGGTAAAACTTCAAGGTAAATTTAATTGTAGAGGGTAGATTGTTAAGTTTGTCCACAAAATTGATTAACTCCTCAGATGTTCCATTCCATAAGAGGAAGAGGTCATCTATAAATCTTGTGAAAAAAACGATATGATGAGAAAAATATGGGTCATTCAAAATAAACTTGTTTTAAAAAAAGTCCATGAATAAATTGGCATACAATGGGGCCATGTTTGACCCCATCGCCGTGCCAGACAACTTTAAATAAAACGTGTATTGAAACAAAAAGTAATTGTGCTGTAAAATGAACCTCACCAACTCAATAAAATTTTTTTTGATGGACCTGTTGGATTGCTTGCGAAATGACCTCAATACCCTCATCATGTGGTATATTGGTGTATAGGCTGGTGACATCTAGTGTCACCAGCCACACCTGTCCTGCCAGATGATTTACCTCTTTTAGTTTTAACAGAAAGTCCGTAGTGTCCTTGATATAGGATTTGGTTTTTTTAACTAACGGCTGAAGAAAAAAATCCACAAATTGTGAAATGGTTTGACACAGCGACCCTCTTGAGGATATAATAGGCCTACCTGGTGGTCTATCCAATGTCTTGTGGATTTTAGGTAGGCAATATAATGTAGGTATAATAGTAAAGTCTTGTTTCAAAAAACGTTCTGTTTCACCATTGATATTACCTCCCGATCTGGCTGCCCCCAATACTCTATTAATCTCTTGTTTGTAAATGGTTGTAGGATCAAAGGTAAGTTTACTGTAGCATGATGTGTCTCCTAACTGTCTTAGTACCTCATTAATATATTCATACCTACTGAGCACAACAACTGCCCCGCCTTTGTCAGCTGGTAGTATATTAATCATTTCATTCTTTTGAAGAGACACCACTGCATCCTTCTCTTTAGGCGTCAAATTTGTATACTTATGATTTTGTTTATTAAATTCACGATCAATGTCGCGCTTGATAAGTCTTATGAAAACATCAATAGAGGAATTGGAGACTGGTGGGTCAAATGATGACCTATTTTTAAATGGTTTGCCCACAGTCACAGTGCCTATTGTCCTTGAGTCCAATGTGTCAGTTTTATCAGAAAATAAATCTTTTAATTTGAGCATTCGCTGAAACTTGAAAAACTCCACCTCCAACTGGAATTGATCTAGATAATGGGTTTCAATGAATGAGAGTCCCTTGCTAAGAATGGATAATTCATCTGGGGAAAGTTGATAGTTAGACAAATTATAAACTACTGTCTCCGATTGCCTGTCAATTGAGTGCCTGTACCGCCTGCGATGTCTGTGGCCACCCCGTCTCGTTGGTTTTGTTTTTTGAATCGGCTCCTGGTACCAATCTCGTTGCGAAAAAAGATTCCTTAATAAAGATTCCTGATAAATTCACATATAATTCATGGTCTTATGTTTATTCATTTGAGTGCTGGCTGTGTGATTTTCACACTTGCTTCTCTATTCACTATCCTTTGAGCCTGGCACCTAAAGCTGATATTCATTATTAGGAGTGCTTGTCTGACACCCATATATATATATATATATATATATACATATTATAAAACAATAATAGCAAGAGGGTATAGTGCAGCGATGTAACTTCTACAAATTAATGCATTTGCACAATGATTAAATGCACCAAAAGACCATAATTATGGTCTTTTGGTGCATTTAATCGTTGTGCAAATGCATTCTTTGCATCTTCCATTTTTTCTTGTACCTTAAGTTACGCGTGTACCTATATGCATATGTTACTTACATACGTGCGTATCTATCTAACCGTGCCCTTAAAAATGGCCATTTAAATGCTCCCCCGGCCACTTTCATGTATCTTCTACCGTCCAAATAAAAACCGTCACTCCGTACATATTTCCCTAGGTGCGATTCACAAGTCCGTGCCAAAAGTACTTACATGCGTAAGTACTACGTATGCGCAGTTAATCCGATTAAAAAAATAGGCACGCAACCCCACGCAAAAACAGATCTGTGATTATGGCCCAGTATGTGTATGTATATAACAATGATACATACATGTAATATTATATATAGTTATGCTAGGGGATATATAAATTTGAAAAACTCTGTTAATTTGAAACATCTGAAAACTATGTGATTAAATTTGCAATAATGAAGATTATACTGTCACATATTTTATTATTCTAGCAGGAAAATTAAATTGACTGTTTTTGTTTCTAATTCATTGCCAACCACTTATTTTTCTTCCGCTTTAAACATAAATCTCTTATTCAATATAACAAAGTAAAGGCGTATGTAACATTTGTTAGAACTATTATAATAGTTACAGTTTTTATATATCCACTGTGATAAATCTTGTAAACTAGATCTTCTAGGCATATTACACAACATTTTTCATTTTTCTTTTTCAGACTACAAAATAATGTGATTAAATTAGCTAAATGTTACTGCTGTCTTTTTAAGGTCCACAGAATATGATGCTTTTTGTATTTTATTCAGTTTCCTAGAAGTCCCTAAATTCTAATGTTTATGGGAAAATTAGGAATGTATTATATGTAGTAATTATTGTATGGCATACAATAAAACACATAACAAATAACCGTTGTGCTGAGCCAAAGTTTGAGAATAACAACAAAATCAGGTGCAAGCAATTCAACATGGTTTGTCTAAAGCTCCTATTGTTGCTGTTACAATAGGAACTTCAGTCAAACATGTATCAGCCCCATTAAGTGCAGCAATAGTGCAAAAACACAGTACAATATGATACATGTGAATTTGGGTTTAACGTTAAAAGGAGGAAGGGATTTAACATAAGAGATAAGGGACCGTGTTCTCACCTAATAGTGAGTTACTTTACCAGTGGCGCACCCAGGGGGGGTTTCGGTATGCCCAGAAAACTCCCAGATTGAAAAATGAAAAAAAAAAATTAAAAATGAGGAAAAAAAATTAAAAATTGAAAAAGGGGCATGGCTTAGCGGGCATGTGATCTGGACTGACATGGAGGAAGATGGTCCTGGTCTGTGCTGCATTAGGAAACCAGTTGGGAATGGTGAATGGGTCACTACAAATACAACAGTGCTTATACACTGACACAGTGTAATGTGCTCATGCATTGTAACCTGCTATTACTATTAGATCTGTCCCTTCAATATAAAACTACTATTTTAATGTGTGAAGAAGTAACTTATAAATCACCTATAAAAAAAAAAAATATCGGAACAGGACTTGTTACAGCCAATAACCAAAGCAATTCCTTAATGTAGAATTTTTATTATTTTAAAATCTACATTATAAACGTCCTGCTTTCACAGAGAACATAAATGGATGTCTTACATGTCCTGGCATTCAGATAGTACGACCATATTATCAGTATTGTCATTTTACATATGTTTTATTTTTTAACAGTGCATCATATTAAGTAGCTCTTCACAATTTTACACACATAAACCTCTGCCACGTTACAGTCTAATTCCCTAACAAACACAAACACACATACATACATACGCTAGAGGTAATTTTTGCCTCGTGTAGTATGACATTGTGGACGGGTCAGTAGAAGAGCTTGGGCAGGACGCGGCGGAGCTTATTTTTTGGGCTCCAAAACGTTTGCAGCTATGATATTACATGCATTGGAAACCCCCCTTTTAAAATCCTGCGTTTGCCACTGTTTACCTTATCTTACCTTGAGTAGTTTTCTGCAACAGGCCAAAAATCTTCAAAACTTCTGCAGGAGTTAACAAGTCAAGAAATGAGCAATGAAAAAAAAAAGTATGTGGGGCAGCAAAGACCTGCTTTAACAGCAGGCCAGTTCTTCCCTGGGCTTTGGCCCGCAACTTGGCTGGCCCCCATCAGCTCCAGACCCGGGACAATAGTCCTGGCTGTCCCCCCTGATGGCAGTCCAGCCTGGGAGGCCACCATTATTCCTTATTCCCTATCTCTTTTTAATTATGGGTCATAAACTTGTTAAACAATAAAGTAAATAGATAGTCCCACTAAAGTATTAATACAGGTTAAAGCAATGGAGAGCAAAATTAGCATGTTCTAGTGTCTTCCAAGAATCTGAAGTATTTGGTTAAAGATCTGCTACATGCAGAACAAGTCTTGCTCAGAGAGACATTAGAAATTACTTTTATATGTATTACTATATTATTTTGTAACAATTCAAGTTGGAAAGATTCTAATGAATTCAAATCATCCAGCAGCTTAGCAGGCCAATTTAACAGAGCCAAAGACCAAATTCTAATGTGTGACTGGAGAGTTGGATGTTATATTGCAAAAGAATGTTGTTTAGACCATCATAAAACATTTTCTACGGTCAGAATGTGAATCCTGATTTAACCACAGACTAACACAAAGTAAAGAGAGTAAAAAAATGTTTTTTTCACAAGATAACACAAGATAAATTAGAAGAGGTCCCAAAAACAATGTCATACTGAATATAAGTAATATGTATTTTTTCCTGTTAAAGAGATACAAAGGCTCTGTCACAGAGGGAGGGAGCTCCTCTAAAGCAGGAATACTCCTGCATAACTGACTTATAGGACCTCCCTTTATGTTTGGGGCTGCCTAAACTATGGGACCCTAAGTGGCCATCTAATTGGCTTATATCTAGGTATATCTGGATATAGGACCGTTTGCAGACTCCCGGACATATAACATATATGTCCAGAGTTTTGCAGTTTTTACTACTGCGCATGCGCAGTAAATTTTTAATGTAATTTACGTATCTTTTCCTTACGTAGATTGCGGTCTTTATATATTTATATTTATTTTGCAGTGGTTTTGAAGTGCATTTCTACATAATCGATTCAGAACTCTAGTATCCTCTGTCAACCTTGCCCAGTTACCCTGAGTACCACCAGACAGTGGACCAAGTACCACCAATGGTTGAGAACCCCTGTGCATTGGCCAAACACCATTAAAAATCATTAAAATGGACAAATTAAATTGAACTTTTTTAAACCAAATCATGCATGAATCAACATAAACACACGTTAACTGTTCTGGACATGGGTGACTTGCATTAAGACACACTGAAATTCTGCAACTTATTTACATCCCAAAAATTTGAGGAAGTCCAGAAACAAAGATGATAAGACAAACATCACTGGTCATTTACCAAGATTGAACTTGTTATATTCATATTATCATTCTATATACCGGTTAATTGAAATTACTGACTGGTTTGAAACATTAAGGAGAATGAATCTGCAGTGTTTTACTTTCCATATCTTCAAAAATCCAAACAAAAGCAGTTTTACAGAAAAGGTGAAACGCAGGCCTCAGGAGATAATGACAAGAAAGAGCTGTGAACTTTAAATATGTCAGCATTCTTTCTATATATGCAAATAGATAAGCATCAGAACAAAAGCTTCTTCTAATCCTTTCAGAGTGGTGCAGTGTTCTTATCTTAGATCATCCTTAGGATGGTTGCACAAAGTTTAATAGAATGGCCAACTGAGGCAGAAAAACATTTAGCCAACCGAAAGGTTGATTTGTTATTTTAGATAGCGATAAAATGGAATGATGCTTACTTACAGTATAAAGAACTTGTACATTGCTTTCCATACAGTAACACAGTGAATAATTGCTTGGGTTAAAATATGTTAAATTTCACAGAATTATCTAAATTTTCAGCTATACCAAATTAGTCTCTGCTTAGACAATGTATAACATCTGCTGAATGATTATAATTATAGCAAGCTACGAGTGTATAATTAAAGATAATGTGGAGTAATATTTGTCATTAAAATAGTTGAACTCTCACATTACACTGGTAAGATTTATAAAAACAACAATTTATATTTACTGGTAATTCTTTTTCTCTAAGGTAGTTTATGGCAGCCCTTACCATGGGTTGGGTTCATCTTAAGCGGGGAACACACTACGGGGCTGATTTAGAGTTTGGGAGTAATGGTAATAAAAGGTACAGCTCGGCTAAACCATTTTTCAAAGTGAGGGGTGTTAATTCATTTAAAATCTTTTGCAGGCAGGGAAAATACTTTACTTTTACACATAGAACTCAAATACTGCATAGCTTTATGTTTATTCTATAAAATAGAGTTGAGCTAAGAAACTTCACCTCTTAATTTTAAATCTGGTTTCACAATTTGAAATTGCCTCCCCTTGCAGTTCAACATGGTATTGTTTAGGTCTATACTTGCACCTAAATAAAGGTGTAAGTGCAACTGAATCAGTCCCAATATGTTTTTCTCTGTAATTCCAGTCACCCGATAATCAATCACAGATGTGGCTTACTTCATATGAGAGGTCGATGTTTTTATTGTTGGTATTTAGAGGGTTGGTGAAAAATTTAAGCGATTCTTTCCTTTCTTTCCTTTTTTTCTTTTTCTTTCCTTTTATCTACCCTCAGAGTTTAACAAAAAAGAACACCCTGAACTAGCTACAAAATCTATGGACCAAGCAACATTATAAAGACCAGCGATCAGCTACCCAATCCATGCTGATAAAACAATTGACACAGTGTCCTGAGACCACAGATAACAAAGGCACCAGACATCAGACTGAAATCACAAATAGCCAAACCATAAGCAACCTCAACATGAACCAGCACAAACAGTGTAGAACAAACTAAAGAAATAACTTCAATCTAACCTTAGGGCACATTGTAAGCAACTATTTTTTTTTTTAATCAGAGACTATAAGAATCAGGGTATAACATATATGTTATATTTCTTACTCGACTGACTATAATTCTTGTGTTCTTCGCTTATAATTCATCATATTTTCAGCTCAACATAAATATTCACAAACCCTGATAATAACTGAGGACTATTGTCATAGAACAGGCTAAACACCTCAGCACCCAGATCTAGGATAACCCAAAGATACGCAATCTACGTTGCAACAAGTAACGTAGATTACGTTACAGAGTTACTGCACATGCGCAGTAGAACATATCGGGAAAACTCCGTCCACATATGCAATAGGACTATGGTGGGTTTCAGGTATGGGATGCGGCTGGCTGGAGAAGGCTAGAGTTAAGCTCATATAAAGGGAATGTTAGAGTTAGGCTGCAGGATATGAAGGGTTAAGGTTAGGCTGATAAAGCGAAGGGTTAGGGTTAAGCTGCAGGACATAGAGGGTTATGGTTAGGCTAACAGGAGGGGAGTGATAGGGTCAGGGTTAAGTTAAATATTAGGGTTAGGGGAATATACTCACACCTGTTATTTGAGTAATTGGACCCTGATTACTTGAAGGATCCATAATGTCTTCTCTGCAGCAATCGAAAAATTACTGACGTGGCAGCTGCAGTGATGTAAAAATTCAGCACATGTACCAGGGAAACAAGTAAAGTAGGAAAATTCATTACTTGTTTATCCTAAACCTGTGGTATCAGTACTTTTCAGAGAATTCTTAACACCATTACTCTTTGCATTGCAAAAAATCTTAAAAGTAGTTTGAAACGCAGCTGTATTATACAGTGGACAATGCTTCCATATACAGTACATATTCTTTAAATGTGTTGTATGCACCATTTGGATATTATATGTATTAAAAAAGTGTAGATGCTTCTGGATTTCTAACCTAACTTGCTAGGTGGCCACCTGCAGACTTTAGTGCACAGCACAGTTTCTGTGTGTTTTATACAGTTGCATAGTCATTTTGGCTTTATCTGGATTTTGGATGATTGTTCTTTTCCACTAATATGTTTACTGATTCAATATAGGGAAAATAAATTGCATGAGGTTACTAAATATATTAACGATCATAAATGAAGGCACAAAAACATGTGGTGTGTGATGATAAAATGACAGTAATTGATTCCCTTGTATCAGATCTTGAAAAGGAGTTAAGAAGTAAAAAGGTTGAAACATTCTAGAGAGATCAGTGGGATTTTAAAACAGGTCACCATAAGATTAGAGATAATACAAACATTTCAAAAAAAAAGAAACCATTTAATAACCATTTAGTGAGAATAGTTTGGGGAAGAATAACAATAAAATGACCACCAATGAGACATTGCAAACCCCTATAGTGAGCAAGATGGGACAAGCAGTGAAAAGCAACAAGAGCAATCAAAAAGAACTCAAGAAAGAGGGAAAAAGAAGGATAATAATTTAAAAGTGAATATTATCCATTCCCCTACTGGCATATTCAATTTATCCAAAAGAAAACTTTTTCACTCAGAACAATGTCTACTAATAAAGGGACTTAAATTTGCTCCAACTGCTAATCCTAATTTATTTAAGTTATTTGTAGAATTAAATACTTTTATTAAATTCCTTTGTAGAAATCGGTACTTTAAATCTAAAGTGGACACAACTGGTTCTTTGGGTACTGGTACGGAAACTATTTGTTTGGATGAAGATGATAGAGAAATATTGCATCTTCTACAAAATGTATGGTCTGAAAATGGTCCTACATTTATTGATTATACAAAGGTTGACAATCAGAACCCTACTGTGGGAAGTATTACTATGAAGAATATTGATAGGAGTAAGTTTAAACCTAAATCTAATTTTTTTCCACATAATCATATGAACCCCAGCATTCAAATTTTTATAAGGAAACCTTAAAAGAATTTAGAAATATATGTGAAAAGGATAATAAGATTAAGAAGATTTAATGACAATCTCACAAGTGGAGAACGTGTGGCTTTAAAGAAACTTATAGAAGACCCCTCCTTTGTCATCAAACAGGCTGACAAGGGGGGGGGGGGGGGG
>WWET01000042.1:535464-546850 GCA_011038615.1 Limnodynastes dumerilii | reverse complement strand
AAAGGAAATGTGCGGAAAAATGACTTCACTGAAAGGGTGATAGATAAGTGGAATATTCTCCCATCTGAGGTGGTTGAGGCCAATACAGTAGAACAATTTAAACATGCTTGGGATAATTATAAGGGTATTCTAAATTGTAAACCAAATTGAGGGTAAATAGGGTCTAGGGTCAGTATAGTTTTCAATAAACAAATGGGCAGACTAGATGGGCCATGTGGCTCTTATCTGCCGTCACTTTCTATGTTTCTATGTTTATATATATATATATATATATATATATATATATTCCAGCCCCTTGTGACTTTGACGGTAACTTTTTGGCTCTAAGGGCCGGACTGGTTGGTCCCAGTTGAACCTCCAATTGGTGTAGGTTGAGCAGAACTTTAACACAGGGTGCCTGTTTAGGGTCTTCCACTGGATTGATTTAGATGACATCACATCCCAATTTAGGAGGCTGTCCTGATTTGCAGGCAACAAAATGGGCAGGGATTTTGGAATAGAGGGTGTGGTTTAAAATAAATATTGTCCGTTGTGGGTGGAGTTTAACCAGAAAGGGGGCAGAGCTTAATTTTAATGACCCTAAATTACATTATTAACAAAAACTGTACATATTTTACAGTTTTTATTAATAATGTAATTTAGGGTCATTAAATAATTCTTAATAATTTTTTTAATCTTCACAGTTACATCTAACGAATTAATAAGTTAATAACTTGAAGATTTAAACTTGGGCAGCACTTGGCACTTACGCTAGTAACTATATAAGAATCATTTAAAATTCTTTTAATAAAATGAATAGAAACCTGACAGTAAAACATATGAATAACTACTAAGAACTGATTTAAACTTAAAGGTATTTAAATCCACAGATTTAATGTTTTGTGCTTCTTACATGAATTTTTAGGTTGTAAAGAGAAAATCAATGGTCCTTGGAAAATTACTTTAAATTATTAAAATTGGCATGACAATTCGCCAATCGTCTGTTTGTTAAACTGTGTCTTCCTTTGATTTTACAGTAGCTTGGTCCTAGTTAAAGAAACAAAAAAAAAACAAAAACAGCCAGCTAATGTAGGTAAACCCCTGGGGGACCTGCTATCTCTTTAAAAAAAACAAAACAAAAGAAAAGAAAAAAAAAGTATCTTGCAGCACAATGGGAACATTTTGCAAGATATATAACAAATAGGTGGAGTAAATTAATCTTTAACCTGTGAATATTACATTCATATGGCAAATGGCAGCGTACCCACTCTCACACCATATAGCCAGATACACCTTAACAAAAAAAATGACACGGAAACAATTGCTGCAAAAATTGCTTAAAAAAGTAAACATGGTTTATTAATTAGGGCCAAGTTAGAAATTGATGACTAAATATTTTTAGAAGGAAAAAGGTGGCCCAATAGCAGATGGGGAGGTAAACCTCTGTGACTTCAACAACCCCTGACCAGTCTTCCAGCAAGTACATGGAAGGTGGGAAACCTAAAGACCCAACTGCTAGGGTATGATGTTCTCACATCATGGATTGTAAAACCCTTTGACCATAACACTCTACAACTGGTCTGCCAGCCAGAAATCTCAACCCACTCATAACTGCTCGCCCCAGCACCTGGAAGGTGGTAAACCTTTTTTCCCCAATTCCACCATGTACCAAAGCACCTTTGCTGACTTCCACTGTTACCACCCAACCATGCACCATCAATAAAAAAAAAAACTAGTAAAAATAAAAAACACTACATAAACTTTAAGGGAGAGAGGCAGATTCTGTGATAAAGAAACCTAACTTTCTGCCCACTAACCCTTAAGTAACCTCTCTAACCACACACCAACGCTTAGAATAACCCTCCTCCCTAGCTAACAAGATACTATCAACAACATAAACATTAACCGTGTCCTTCTGATGAGGAGTGAAACACCTCCCTGACATTTTTGCTAAATCTGTTCTGTAATCTGAGTTAACAATGCTTAATATTGCATAAATTTACTATAGCAAGATAGCAACCCTAGTTTTTTTATCTTTGTTTTAAAAGAAAGAATAGTAACAAGGAAAATACTAAACTAATTATTTAACAAAATTTGATCCTATACATAATGAACGATAATTTCTAGCTTCAATAAATGGCTAAGATTAATTTTAAATGTTTGGGAATCACTTAAAAGGTTATTGCAAAAAAGAAATGTTTACAAAACTGGTTAAAAACTCATAGGTTTGCACTTTAAATTTAGGACACTTATTCTAATAATGTTTATTTATTTATAAACCGGATAAACAGCTGTACTAAACATCAAGAAATCGTTTTTACTGTATTTCCTTTATTATTCTAGTAAACTTCAGAAGGCATTTTTCCAGAATATTACCGAAAGTTCTTTCTTAATATTTGATCATTACTAAATGAGATCTTCATCAATAAAGAATGAATTAGCCACAGCAATGTTATTTGTGTTCCATTTACAGATGAAATTTAGATCTGGCTGAGACAAGGAGTTGGTAGTCTAATACCTAGAATCCATTCTTGCTCTTGGCATAAGCTTGTTTCTTATAAATGGCTTAATTTTACTGGGTTGGTGCTCAAATTAAAGAAACAAAAAAACATTTCTTTCTGAGATTTCCTCTGCTTAATGTTTTCAAATGTTCTTTTAAAAACAGGTAATAAAGTTTCTTAAATGAAATTAAATACTATGAGACTAATTGCTAGATTATTTATATATCAAGTACTCTTTCTGTATTTATAGTAATTAATTAATGTCATTACATCTTTTGAAGTTACTCCAAATGAAATATAAAGTAATATGATAGCAATAAATAATAAATTTTTTCCATATTAAATGAAAACCCAATAATTTAAGATTACAAGAAAAAATTCTTTATGCTAAAACTGTCTTTCAACAGGTAGTGGAGCAGTTTTGGAATATTTTGACTCTCACTTCTCCTCGATCTCCTGTGTGGAACCATTAGAAAGAAACAAAATATTTGGGATAACTCATGGACAATAGACTTAGCAATAGTGCTCAATGTCAAGCAGCAGCTGCAGGGACAAATAAAATATTAGCATATATAAAAAGGGGCATAGATGCAAAGAAAATTACAGTGTAATTGTTCTACTATATAAATCATTGGTAAGGCCTCATCTTGAATACAGAGTTTAGTTCTGGGCATCACTTCATTAAAAAAAAGACATTTTGGAACTAGAAAGGGTTCATAGAAGTGTAAAAAATTGATAAAAAGTATGGAGTCACTGAGCTATGAGGAAGTATGGGCCTGATCCAGACCTACGCCTCGCATGCGAGCTAACGCTGATCGTAAGTGTAAAATCGCCTGAAATAACGCACTGTGCGTGCGCATAGTGACAACTTCCGGTCGTACAAAAGACCTTTTCGTAGCGGCGATTCGGGCGTCTGTATTGTTTGCGTTTTTTCCGACGACGGGGCGTGTTAATAGTACGAAGTTAGTACGAACGCTGGAGTTATGGAATGTAGGCGGGGGGAGCCATTTAAATTGTACAGTATGGGCGTGCTTAGGCTGCTACGAACAGCACGTCGCTACGAAAATACGTACGAACACATGGAAAAGTTAGGGTAGGGTTCGGCGGGCGTAATAAAAGGAAGGTAAGGGGAGTGTCGTGGGAGTGAAAGTTTTTACACTCCGCTCTCATGCGTAGGTCTGGATCAGGCCCTATGTTACTGTATATATTACCAGGTATAAAGCAAATTGAAATCCAGTACTTTATGTGCTGCCTTTGCTTCAGAAATTTTCTTCCGCACACGAAAGATAATAGGAAAAATAAAAAATGTAGTATCAACACAAAAACCTCAAAAATGAAAAAGGAATGCACTCACCTGCTGCTCAAACTTTACTGCTGATGTGTTCGACTACAAAGGGATCCATACATCACCTGCATAATCTAGACATATATCACATTGTGCAGCAAAGCAGTCTGATGCTGAGTTAAGTACAAAGGGCCAGATCCAGACCTACATAAGTTAAGCGATTTTATGCTAGCCGCTGACGTAAATTCGTCCATTAGTATTTACTGCCCATGTTACGACACGTAACTCAGGATTGAATATGAGTTTCTGTCCAAAATAACTCAATATATTGCCCTGCTGGGTAGAAAACTATCCACTGTTCTGTAGATGCAGATAACACAGGTGTGGTGCATGTGAAGTGAAAAATTATTACATATATATAATTACTATCTTTGGACATCATGGGGCTGATTCAGAGATGTGATTGCGAAAAGATCGCAAATATACGCATCTAATGTTAAGATCCTAGCAGGTTCCAGCCCACTGCATAAAGAGTCACTCCCCTTGCAAACAGCGGTGGATCTTAAACTTAGACCACCATTGACTAGCCCTAACTCTGCGCTGTCATTTGGGATCTTAAGTGACGTGGTAGCGTTCATTTAAGATCCTAAGTGTGAGCCCGCGCCCACTTTCCCTCATTTCCCTGCCTCCCCCCGCCCATTTCCATGCAAATCCTTAAGATCGTAAAGATTCGCAACACTTAAGATCTTTTTTTGCTAGCGTGCGATTTAGACTTACGATCTTTGCGAATGTACGCTCCTAACCGCTACGTACATGGCGTTGCACTATCACTACGCATGCGCAGTTTTGCGAATTTTCTAAGATCTTAAATATACGCTCCTAAGTGCCGTGGAAATCGTATCTCTGAATCAGGCCCCATGATTCAGGAATCATTTATATTTTTTCTATTTAATTTACATTTTTTTTTCTTTTTATCTCAAAAATGCAATTTTGGTATGGTTACATTTCACTTCACTCCTCCTGTTTAGTATTCTCTTGCTTCCAGCAGGAGTGTCTTTTAGTAGTAGAGACAGCTGTAAAGGATTTTTGTCTGTCTCTATTTCGATTTTTGTTAAGAATCAGTCATCTCTAATATAAACCCAAACAATCTGACTAATGCTATGGAGTATTACATACTGCTCCTAGAAGCAGTGTAGCTTGAAACTGTTATTGGTGCTACTGCGGTAACCTGACAACAAACCTGTTACCAGTTACCTGTGAGTTCACCAATTCTGATTTACCGTGTATCTCACCTATTTGCTGCATTAGCCTGTGTGACTTTATGGCGATAATAAAGTTACATAGCTTGCTGAATTCCTAATATATTATAATCTGCTGCAATGTCCTATTATTTTTTTATACAACATGAGAGTGAATCCCTGCAGAGAATCCACATTTTATTGTTATACATTTTGGCATTGCTGCAACACTGGTTAGGATTAGCTTTTGGAGTCATGATAACATTAGCTTGATTATTGGCATACAGGTCATTTCTTTTTGGGAAATGTAATTTATTGTGAGTTGTCTTTTAGTTGCGATCCTGACTAGGGACCGGATTCAGAGTTCCGAGCATGTGCGATGCAGAATCACACATGCTCATTTGACTACGGGCTATTTAAGGATGCACATCCGTGCACTCGTGGCAAAAAAAAAACCTTAAGAGACAATGCTAACTGTCCTGCACTGCAGAACATCCCGACGCTAATGACAGGTTTACTGTCATTGGGGTATTTTTATACCCTTTGGGCACTGGCACAAGTATCGAGAGAACGAGAATTCAGTACAAATTCTCATTCTCTCGATACTTGTGGCAGTGCCCAAAGGGTATAAATGTATAAATATACCCCAATGACAGTAAACCTGTCATTAGCGTCGGGATGTTCTGCAGTGCAGGACAGTTAGCATTGTCTCTTAAGGTTTTTTTTTTGCCACGAGTGCACGGATGTGCATCCTTAAATAGCCCGTAGTCAAATGAGCATGTGTGATTCTGCATCGCACATGCTCGGAACTCTGAATCCGGTCCCTAGTCAGGATCGCAACTAAAAGACAACTCACAATAAATTACATTTCCCAAAAAGAAATGACCTGTATGCCAATAATCAAGCTAATGTTATCATGACTCCAACAGCTAATCCTAACCAGTGTTGCAGCAATGCCAAAATGTATAACAATAAAATGTGGATTCTCTGCAGGGATTCACTCTCATGTTGTATAAAAAAATAATAGGACATTGCAGCAGATTATAATATATTAGGAATTCAGCAAGCTATGTAACTTTATTATCGCCATAAAGTCATTTTATTTTTATTTTCTGACCATAATATGGGCATTTTTTTGGCATAATTTTTGGAGGGGGCATATGTGGCAATGTATTTTATTTATCTTCGGGCATATGTGGCATTGTATTTTATTTATCTTCGGGCATATGTGGCATTGGTTTTTATTTATCTTCGGGCATATGTGGCATTGTATTTTATTTATGTTGGGGCATATGTGGCATTGGTTTCTCTTAGTTAAGGGGCACTTGTGGAATGTATTTTTGTTTTTTAATTTTTTTGTGGGGGCACGTGGAGCTTTGCATTTTTTTTAGGGAGCGGGCACTGTATGTTTTTTTTAAACTAAATGGGCATGTGTAGGGATTTGGGATAGGGCATGCTACCGATAGTAGTTCTACAAGTGCCAGCATGCCTTGTCATTCATGGGCATGCTTGTGCCTGTAGTTCTACTACCGACAGTATGCACTGTCGTCCAGGACTTTATTTATGTATTTTTTACACATAGGTTGCGGCGGCGGGGCAGCCGGGGGAAGGGGTTAATTTTTAACTAAACAGGGCTTTTTTTTTTTTACCTTTTTTTTTCAGCTCCGGTGCGCTGCTTTTTCCGCATCCAGCAGACAGGTGTGCACGGAGAGCTTTTCTCATTTAAATATAATGGCACACCCCCCTTTTGCAGTCAGAATCGGATGCTGGCGGATACCATAAACTCCGCCAGCAATCCGACTTCCTTCCGCATTTAGTGCAGGTTTCTTTAACAGTCTCAAGTAGATATTGCAAATACTAGTAATAGACTTTTGTACCAGTAACTGTAATATAGACATACTGGATGGCATCCAGACTTCCTACAAGAGGGTGTTTTCTGATCATTAAAATCATGTACCTCTGGATCCAAAAATCTTTGCTCGTTAAAAAAAATGTCAGTGATCGAGACGACCCACAGAACGTAAGCACTTCCACTCTGTGGGAGGGGGGAAGCATGCTAATAGTACAGTAAGGGCGGGCTTCAGCCCTTTATACTTTCCAGTCTCCAGCTTGTTCTCCATTTTACATGGAGATGGTGTGGAAATCTTAAGGTAAGTGTAACCTGGCAAAAATCCTTTTGAGCGAGGGGAGTGGTAGATTTATGAATGCAGCAGAGATCTGGCATTGGACCTATACTACCACTGCCTTGATTGCAGCAATAGCTGTGGATCTGGTCCACGCAGGCTTCACTTTGTTTAATTGTCTATATAGTTACTTTGGCTCAGTAAGTATAGCCACTCATAATCTTGTTGTTTGCAAGTAGTGATCCTGCTTGATTTGGATGGACCTTGACTTTTTTCATTCCTGGAATTTGTTTTGAAATTGTGGTTACACTTTGTTCCGAAAAAGTATTCACACTGAAACACTGTTTACTATTAATTTATTAGATACAATTAACTAAAGGGAGGCCATATGCCAGACTGGGGATTAGCCTTTCCACAGTAATGCAGTGCAAGAAAAACAGCTAATAGGTAGGTGTAGGGATGGGGGAGGAGATTTTACTGGGGGCTAGGAATGGTTTATAAGGATAGAAAAACAGATAGAAGACAGCTGATGAGAATTTCTCTCAACCCCACTCTCTTTAGGATGTTTTTATATTAATTAATTATTCTTTCTTGTTTTTCAGGTGGGACACTGTGCAGCAGGTTTGGGTTTGGCTGTGAGAACGGCTTTGTGAAAGGGCCATTTTTGAAGTTGCTCTGCAAATGATCGCTCCTGCCTCACTGAGGAGAGGTAATCAAAGATCCCCAGCGCGATTCTACAGCAGTGAGTATTTAGCCAACCCCAAACCATATACAGATTCTCACTTTAACCCTCCCATTCCATTACCCTAACCCTCTCTTCCCCGCAGCCTGACCCTAAGACTCCCTTCAGAGCAGCCTGACTGTAAGATTCCCTTCCCCACAGCTTGACCCCAAGATTCCCTTCCCTGCAGCCTGACCCTAAGACTCCCTTCCCCACAGCCTGACCGTAAGATTTCCTTTCCTGCAGCCTGACCCTAAGGCTTCTCTCCCTGCAGCCTAACCCTTAGACTCTTCTCCCTGCCGCCTAACCCTAAGATTCCCCCCCCTGCAGCCTAAGACTCCCCTTGTAAACTAACCTCCTCCTGGCGAGTCTGTGGTAGGTGTCCAGCGGGTGTTCCGTTGGGTATCCCGGATATCAAAAAACCAACAAATGGGTAAGTTCTTGAAAAATAAATTCGGCATACTTACCAACTCATTAGGAAAATCTTCTAATTAGGCATATTTTCAAAATACAGACAGCTATCCATGCAGAACTGCTGCTCTTCATCCCCTGCCCTTCATTAACATGCATAACCCTGCCTTTAAGGACTGGCCCCTTATACGGAACTTCTACAGAACAGTAAATTCTTCCAGTGTGCACAAGGGAAACAGTGTTATTACAATATTAAAAAAGATTATTAGGAGGACAGTGGCCCAGTAGAAAAAAGATTGGGATACTATACCATTGTTTCTGATGTTTGCGCTGACGGACGTACCCCAGGTATCAACAAGATATAGTCCGTTTGAGCTGCTGTATGAAACACAACCAATTTTGGACATCCTCGCAGAGAGTTGGGGACAACAAAAACCTAAAGAGTCAAATGTGGTTCAGTTTGTGTATCAGCTATATAAGAGGATGCAGATGTGGACCTAGCGAGGCCCAGGTACAAATATATGCTTTGGGCACCCCCTCCCCCCACCATGACTTACATGACTTTTCCCCACTAGTTGATAAGCGGATATTAGATGAGTGGATAATTAATAAATGGATAGTTGATAAGTGTATAGTTGATAAACGGATAGTTGATAATTGGATAGTTGATAATTGGATAGTTGATAAACGGATAGTTGATAAATGGATAGTTGATAAGTGGATAGTTGATAAGTGATAGTTGATAAGTGGATAGTTGATAAATGGATAGTTGATAAATGGATAGTTGATAAGTAGATAGTTGAAATGTGGATAGTTGATATGTGGATAGTTGATAAGTGGATAGTTGATATGTGGATAGTTGATAAGTGGATAGATGATGGGGCTAATTCAGAGTTGCACTTCCACCTTTTTTTTAGGTGCAAGTTTAGACCTGAGCTTTAAATTTAAATTGAGATTTAAATTGTAAAATCAGAATTAAAATTAGGAGGTGGTTTCTTTAGCTGAACTCTATTTCATAGAATAAACATAAAGCTATGCAGTATTTGAGTCCACTGTGTAAAGGTAATGTATTTTCCCTGCATGTAAAAAATGTAAGATTACTTAGCTCCTCTTACTTTGCAAAATGGTATAGCTGAGCACCTGTTTTACCCTTACTCCCAAATCAGTCCCGTGATTGTTTTATTCATTCAAAACACTCCTTTATTGGTTGATTTGAATGATTATCATAAAAATGCAGTGTTAATGGACACTTAGGCAGTGTTTTTTTTATTTAACTTGGGATACAAAGTATTGGTTCTTGTTCCATCCCAGGAGAATAAACTTTTTGCACACTACCAGGAACCATATGAGGTTACAATTAGAACTATAGACTCTGCTGGTTAGATAGTAGGTAGGAAGAACAATTTTATCATGTCAACCTACTGAAACTTTGCCATGAGGTACATTTTGAGAGTTAAGAGCTAGCTATTAAAACATGTGACTGTAAGGTACCCATTGAGTCCAACTTAACAGTGCCACAAAGGTAGAACATTTTGTCATGCTCTATAATATTAGTACACCCTGAAATATGGGAAAAGACATCCGACTGTCCCGGGCCCGTAGCTGATGGAGGCCCGTCATCATTACAGGGCCAATGCGACATCAGCCAGATGGTAACACAGGTCTGCAGGGCCCCGTCCACTTGACGTCACTGATAACATCACATAGGAGAAGAGGCCATACTGATGTATCCTGGGCCCCACAATTTTAAACTTGAGGCTAGATCGATGGTGTGGAAACACTGATCCTTTATCTCAGTCCCAACTTCCACATAGGAAGAAAAGTATTCGGCTGTGGAAAAAGAATGCCTTGCCATCAAAAGATATGTAGAAGCACTGAAATATTACCTCTTGGGGCGGGAATTTACCCATGTGATGGACCATGCACCATTAAAAGGATGCAAACAAAGTAGTAAAAGCCAGCGTAGGCCTGTTCCCTGCAGTCCTTGTACAATATTAGTTACGAATGACGGTTTTGAGTAGTGTGGTAATGAAGGCAGTTTACCCCAAAGGAGTCACAGACAGCCATGTCATATGGCTAATAGGAGGCATTAGTTAGGCAAACAAAGGGTTAAGCCAAATCACACTCTGTCACACAGGTGGACTTTGTTTGGATTACTGTATTGACATGCTGAACTTCCTAATATAAAATGCCTCCTTTCCTGACAACAAACAACAGCAACCTGTTTAAGCAATCGTAAGTGCTTACCACAAGTAGTATTCAGGAAACATTGTAAAATAAATTTCCACCTAAAAACAGCTTACAAGTATACACATTTATCAGGGGATTTTCAAATGAAATCTAAAGCCAAAGAATCATACTGCCAAAACTTAAATACAATAGGCTTTAGAACTAAACCAAAACAAGGGGGTCTGTACACACCTCTAATTATTAATTTACAACACTTCTATCATTTTACAGAAAGCAAGTGTGAGTTAAAAAAAAAAGCTGACACAAATACAATAATTGCATAAACACATCAACAGTTAGTATAAATTAAAGAGTACTTCATAATTATTTCCAGACATAAGAGATACTTAAAAATTATTTTAACACCTGGTAAACATATAAATAATATATTTGTAGCACCTATAAATATAGTAAATAGATATATTTTTTATATTTGCCTTATTACTTATTCCCTTACTGCAATGCTCTTAAAGTAAATTTATTAATGGATATGATATTTAGACTATGTATGTTAAGTACATTGCAATTAGCATAGATTAGACCCATGAAACAATATGAATTAATACAATGAAAATGGCAATGTGCTATTAAACACTGTGTCAGACCTCCCGTGTGAAAAAAAATAATATAAGGTTTCTGATAATATGAAAAGCCTGCAACACAGTTCTAAGGGGTTACTTAAAGAAGAGCGCTATGATTTTAGAGGTTAAAATAACATCACCAGATTTTATGAACTACAGTTGTGGAGTTAGTGAGGGTGTAGGCACACAAGGTGTATGTCTGTGAGGGATGGATGATCACACGGACATCCAGCTCCATCCAGGATGGTTCCCCGTCCTGGATGGAGCTGGATGTCCGTGGCTCAGGGCTGGGGGTATAGAGGCAGGCAGTACTCAAAG
>WWET01000042.1:516635-533869 GCA_011038615.1 Limnodynastes dumerilii | reverse complement strand
TATATATATATGCCCGGATGCAACTTCTGTTGAGTAAAGATGTAGAATAGCAAAGGCATTACATAGTTAAAGTTATAGATTTATAGATTTATTAATCCCAATGATTCCATTCTTTTTCGTGGAAAAAATGACAGCATCACAGAAAAACAGGTTGAATGGAATTATGGTTTACCCTAAAGATAACACTACCCAACTAATGCCATAACTTCCCTGTCTCTTCCTTCGATTTGGCAAATTTCACTCTTGAATTGTCCTCAGCCCTAAACCAGAAACTCATTCCATCATTGTGGAAAACTGGAGGAATGCTCAAGAGTGTGGCAAATACAATATATATATATATATTTGGGATTTAAAAACCCAAAAGCTCAATAAAGCATTACTGACACTACATTAGAAATAGGAAAGGCCTCTAGAAGTCACTATTTTATGTGATATAAAGATATCTAACCAATGTAACAAAGAATTGAGAATGGCAAGTCAGGTACTTTGTTGCATAGGGAGAGAAATATTAGTAGCAGGAAGTGAAAAGTACATTTTGGTGCAGTATCACCTTGAATACCGTGTTCACTCTGTTCCAAGCTGTGCATGTTTTAGTTACTCTAGTCTTTCTTTGCATGTTTTGTGACTCACTCTATGCACAATTTAAGCTGCCCTTCTTTGCACAGTTGTTATGTCTTTCTAAAGATATGGCCTCCAGAACAATGTCTTATGTGGTTCTAAAACCAAAGCTTATACAGTACATTCAAGAAATCACATAAAACATAGATCAGTCTGCAAGAGCATCTGAAATAATAGTAGAATCATGGTGATATTAGTAGGCTTATGGGATAGAGAAAAACTTATGTCTTATTTCTTTCTGGGATCAGGTGTTCCTATCAGCAAAACACATTCATGTAACTTGACAGGAAAGGTGATAAATATAAAGCTAACCCTTAGCTAGTCCAAAGCATATTTTTTAAAGAGTCAAAGTTAAGATATCCATGATTATTGAAGGGGAAGCAATGGGCATTTCTATAACAGATTGTAAAGTGCAAATATCTTTTGTAACCTATGGCAAACAATAGAAAATATGTACCTTGATAGTTGTTAAATGGCAGCTATATTGGTGAATGTAACTTTGTAAAGAATACATTATGAGGAATAAGGGTAAGACTATTGTTGTTTTAAATGAGTTTTAGAGGAGGTGTCCAGGCAATGTACAAAGTAATAGAAACTTACAGGGCGTGTTGGATTTTATGTTTCAGTACTTTTATTGTATTGCTCCAAAATGTCATTTACATAAAGACTTTTCCAGACAGTATATTTACTAGTCCACCAGTTTAAACATATATGTAAAAAGTTTAGCTAATCAGTACGTGATAAGAACAAAGTATGACTTAATCCAGTGAGTGTCTGAAAGCTTGGCTAAATAAATTATCAGATTATAATATTAGATCATTTCCACAAATGATAAACAGTGGAAAGCTAAACATAGTTGCTTTGTTGGATGTTGTTAATTAGTTCTATGCATACATCTACAAGGTGTGAAATATATATTATCTAGTTACCTTGAGTCAATTAATTTGTGTGAATATACATTTTTGTACATGCTACAAAAGAGAGAAGAGGCTAACAAATTTTATATTTGTGTATAAAGAAAAAATATCATTTGTCATTTTTTTTTAGTCATATACCATAAGTGTTGTTAGGATGACACACATTTTATATCAACTTTTTTCTCAGCAATTTAAATAAGCTGAAAGGAAGCACTGAGCTTATATTTACCTTAAATATCCAGGTCAGATAGTGTTATAGCACTGCTGCTTGTGATATTGTTTCATATATCTTTATCTGTTTATAGTAAACTTTATGACAAAGGACAATATGCATATATATTGAAAAGATGCCACTTTATTTCATCATGACAGCATGTGCAGTGATTTTTATTCTGTGGCAAAGCACTACTCCGACATACTAAATGACTTAATTACTATCTAATTTATATTTCTGTGTCTGTATCTGTCACATTCCTGTAATATGTCTTTGGCAGAACTGCTGCTTTGTTACCTCTCTGCTGAAGTTTCTTTCTACTACTTCATTGATTGATTGATTGAATACAAATTTAATATCAATATAATATATGACTATATATATGACTACTGTTTGGGTGTAATATGGAACGCAGAAGAATGTAAAATAAGCAGTTACTTTGGTGGGGACTAAATGACCAATAGGTTTAACTTATTGACCTTCCTCTAACTAATACCCCTTTCACATCGCCACGAAATACCCGGGATTTTCGGCAAAAACCCAGGTCTTGGCAAAATTCCGGGTATTTCGTGGAGATGTGAAAGGTGCACTTCCGGTGGACCCATGTCAGAAGTAGCACCTAATGTACCTCGATTGGTGGAATTTTTTTTTACTATTGCCCTGGCAACAAGTGTTGCCAGAGCAACGGTAAACAAATTACGCACCACGATGACGACAGGGCAGACCCGGGTCTTGGAAATTCCGAGGTCTGCCCTGCAGTGTGAAACGGGTTTTGAGACCCTGGGATCCTCTGCTGCCCCTGCAATGTCCCGGGTCTGTGAACCCGGGATATTCCCGGGGCGGCAATCTGAAAGCGGTATAAATGGATTTATATCATTACAAATGTCAGATATAATATTGTAATGCCAACATTTCAATATTATCTGCATTCTTTATCACCCCATCGAACCCTGACCTTAACCCTATAACTAATCGCTAACCACAACCCAACTCGAACTACTAACAGTAAAAAATTATTAGTTTGAGTGGTGAGGCTGTTATGGGTAGTTGGAAAACAGAGCAGGACACTGAGGAAAAGTATCTCATGCAATACCAGACAGAGCAGAGAGCAGGACATGGTGTGATGACGAGACACAGACAGGAGTGGGGACAAGGAAAGTATAAGGAAAGTATAAGAGTATAAGAGGACAGGACAGGGACAGAACATTGGAGGAGAGACACAGACAGGAGGGAGAGTGGAGGACAGAATGGAACAGCAGGATGGGGAAAGAGCACAGAAACACACACACACACACACACACGAGAGAGGAGCAGAGAAGGAAGGGGGCAAAACTCAGGAAGAGAGACCCAGATAGGAGAGAGATAGTAGAAGACAAAATGGGACAGAGCAAGTCATGGTTTTTTTGCAAGAGTAGAGACACAGATAGGAAAGATAGCAGAGGATAGAATGTTTTGTTGTATTCCTAGACCTGCAACATAGCACCACTGACTATAGCAAAGTAATATTAAAAACAAAAGACCGGCCTATATCCACACTTCTTTGTGAGTGCTTTAGTAACCACTCCTATTTCTTGCATTGACTCCAGAACCTTGATCCCTATCTTAAGGCTGGGTACACACTGGGGCTTTTTCAAAAGATAATCTTTCCAATCACTCAAATAAAAGACCTTTTTCTCCAGATATCTTACCAGTGTATACTGCCCAAAGATGCTCAAAAATCTTTTAAAATAGTCTGTGATCTATTGATTTGATCTTTTGGAGCTATGTAAATATATATAGACTTAAGATTTTATTTATATACTGTGATTAAGTATCAAAAAATATCTTTATGTGTAGAAGGGTCAAGTCAATACACAGGACATAAGATCACAAAAAGTGAATAGCGCAAAATAATAGGATCCAAAAACAGTGAACATAAGCAGGTAAGCAGGTAAGCAGTAAGAGCAGCCAAGTTTCTATGGTAAAAGAAACAATCCTGGAATTCACAATTAAAGCACATAATCAGGCAAAGGAGAAATATCAAGCAAGATTGTCCTTAGACTGTTGAGACAGAAGCATGTCACTCATCAACTGCAAAATCTGTCCATGATAGCCCAACAGCTGTTTCGGCGTGCTTGTGCCGTCGTCAGGGGTCAAAGAGCCACATATACTGCAAGGTAAGTGTCACAGCATTAAATATTATCCTTAATTACTCAAGAATCAGCTGGGATCACATCAGAGACTCCACCGTTACATCCTCACAGCGAGAGGCAGGACGCACACCGCAATCACGTCATCCATCCGCACCAGCACACGTCATCCACATCCACCCGCAGCCGATCCCGGTTGCCAAGCATCAGAGGGGGCGTGCCCAGACGCGGGTGGAAGCGCAACCATGGCAACGTGTCTCTGTCACAAATGCCGCGATAGCTCAGGGTGAATCCCAACAGTGTTTGCACGCTGAAAAATAAAGCAAAAAAGAGAAACATGTTAAAATATACACTATAAGCTGGCAAATTTACAAAAAGCAGGACAAATACTGTTTTGCCAACATAAACTTTTAAACAGGGGCACTGTATTAAGTAAACAACAAATTTACTTTCATATTTTAATCTTGAAAGTTAATTCTTTAGTAAGGTGTATGAACTTTTCACCTAAAATAAAAAATTGGCAGTTCACACAACCATTACACGTATGTACACCTGTTTTAAGTGGAAGCCAAGTCCTAGATACACTAGTTTTAATATCAGCTTTAACTAGTGGATCTCTGATATTTTGACTACGCTTGTAGCACATCATCACTTGGCAACAGGTTCCTGTCCGATTCTCACAATCCGCAACATTTGCGTTCCTTGTGTTTGTAAAAGAAATTTTTTCTGAAAAAGAAAATAATTCCGTGTCAACACAAATCTAATCAAAAATAACAAAAAGTCCATGGGTGGACCATCAAATTCAATGACAATTTTTCATTGTTACCGTTTAAGAAAAGTTCTAAATTTGAATCTGTCTGTAATAATGCGTCGATGGAAACCTTCATGTGCCTTATTAGATGTGATGTCTTTGCGGATTGGTCTAATAGGAAAATCTGATTTCCGAATCTAAATCTTGAGGAGAAAAAAGCTTTGGCCTCTTTACAACATAATCCAAAGATAGTCATACGCCCCGCTGATAAAGGTGGGGAAGTGGTAATTTTGGATAAATCAGCATATGTGGGAGAAGTGGAACGTCAATTGTCTAATGACAATTTCTTTTGACCCCACAGCTACCTACAAACAAGAGATTCTTTTCTGGCAACAGCAGTCTCCCAAGGGAACATCACAGAGGAAACTTCACACTTTTGTTTTGTTTTGTTCAGGAAACACCAAGTTATATTGAAGAAACTTCTCGTTTTTTGTTAAAACTGAAATAAGTACTATATTTGGCTGGAAATTGTTTGTTAGTCATGATGGACGTTACAAATTTATACAGCAATATACCTCACGAGGGAGGAATAGAAGCAATACCATCTAGCTTGCATGAAACATAATTTGATGGTCCACCCATACACTTTTTGTTATTTTTTATTAGATTTGTGTTGGCACGGAATTATTTTTTTTTTCAGAACAAATTTTTTTTACAAACACAAGGGACGGCGATGGGGTCCAACATGGTCCCATCCTACGCAAGCTTGTACATGCATTGTTTTGAGACCAAATATTTGCTGCATCACTCATATTTTTTTAAATGGATTGCTTTTTATACTAGGCTTATAGATGATTTGTTCATCTTAAGGACTGGACCACCATCTGAAATGGATGCGTTTGTAAATATGCTAAACAACCTCAACACCACAATCAAATTTACTGTGACTTCGGATTTTGATCAAATTAGTTTTCTTGATGTCACCATAACTCAAACTCCATCCGGATTTGACACTAGATTATTCCGCAACAGCACGGATAAAAATACAATCTTACAAGCTGATAGCTTCCATCTGCAACCTTTAAAATCTGGGCTTCCCTTTTCACAAATGATGTGGATTGTGAGAATCACATCGGCATGGACCTGTTGCCAATGGAATTGAAAGACATGGGCAACAGGTTTTAGCATGTGGTTATAGAGCCAAAGAAATCAATGCAGCTATTAACCACTGTTTGAATCTCAAAAGAGAAGATCTTCTCAACCCCCGTGATCGCTCTAAACAGCAGCGTATTATCTTTAGCACGGTTTATTCCTCTATGTCGAGGGTACTTAAACTTGCGATCAACAAGCACTGGCACATTATAGCCTCAGATATAAAAATCGGTCACTTATTACAACAACCCCCGATGATGTGCTACAAGCGTAGTCAAAATTTCAGAGATAGACTAGTCAAAGCTGATATTAAAACTAGTGTATCTAGGACTTGACTTCCCCTTAAAACAGGTGTACATAGGTGTAATGGTTGTGTGAACTGCCAATTTTTGATTTTAGGTGAACAGTTCATACACCCTACTAAAGAATTAAACAAAACAGGGCTGCACCAGCTCAATATATAAATTAAACACAAAGCAGGAACTAATGATGCTATCTGGGACCCCATCTAATTATAACATATAAATTGAAAGAGAAAAGGGGAGTTGCAGACAAGCAGACATACTCCCACATGGGGACTCTTATGGATGCACTCAGTATCAAGTAGGAGAGACAACACTACATCAGAAGGTTAAAACATGTATTTTAATGCAAAACCCTTAAAATATTCAAGATAAGGGGGAAAATTCATAGACATAGATAATTGCTTATAGTAAACAGAATAATTCATGCCAATCTATTATAAAACATGGTCATAGATTATATTGTGAAAAGATAAAAAATCCACATACCACCAGGGCGAATGCCGCCCACTATCTCAGAAAGAAAGGGAATCCCTAATAAACAGATTAGTGCCCGCAAGGACACGCTTCGCACTTCTGTGCTGTAACTTGCCCTACTCTAATTAAGTAAGCAGAGCGGCGTCCCTGGAAAGAAAAAGAAGCACAAACACTGGCAGCATGTAAGAACTCCGATGGATGGTCTCCCTGTGCACACGGGATGATAGACGGGAGCAGCTGCCAGGCAGATTATCCGATGCATGTTTCGCCCTGAAAACAAGGCTTTATCAAGGGTCCTACTAAAGAATTAACATTCAAAATTGATCAGAGATTAACATGTGAAAGTAAATTTGTTATTTACTTAATACAGGGGCCCTTGTTTAAAAGTTTATATAGGCAAAACGGTAAGCATGCTTAAGGAGAGGATTGCCTTACATAGATCCTCTATTAAGCATGCGTTTACCTGTTTGGATGGAAAAGCGCCTCCGGTAGCCAAACACTTTGTGGAAATGAAACATAATCTGAGAGATTTAAAGGGTATGCCACTAGTGCAGATCCCCCCCCCCCCTTAGAAGAGGAAGCAACAGGAACTTGTTTATCCTGCATAAGGAGGCAAAACTAATTTATTTATTCGATTCATTGGCCTCCTAAAGGCCTGAATGAAGAACTGAATTTGTCCTGCTTTTTGTAAATTTGTCAACTTATAGTGTATATTTTAACATGTTTTTCTTTTTTGCTTTATTTTTCAGCGTGCGAACACTGTTGGGATTCCCCCTGAGCTATCGCGGCGTTTGTGACAGAGACGCGTTGCCATGGTTGCATGTGCACTCGCCCTGCAGACCTGCGTTACAATCTGGCTGGTGGACAGGGAAATGATGGCGGGCCCCCATCAGCTGCATGGTTGGGACACCGGCTGTTCCCCTTGATGGCAGCCCTGCTATATATAACTAGATATATGCCAGATTAATTATGGAGAGATATCTTTTGCTTTTGCAAATGTATACTGTGTCTATTAGGAGATCTGATTGGAAAGATTATCTGATGAAAAGCACAGTGTGCACCCAGCTTAAGATTTATGATCAATGGCCCTGATTCAGCGTTTGAAGATAAGAAAAAAGTTACACCTGGGCAAAACCATGTTGATGTCAGGGGAGTCAAATCTGATCTGTTGAAAACACTATTATAGTTGATTGGTGATGTTTCGCAGCCCAAGTCTAAATAACAATATAAAAGTGAAGCTGGTCACTATCTGTGTGCAATAAGCAAAAGCAAAGTATTCTCCCTGCATGTGTAGAAAAAATTAATTTGTTTCCACCTGAAATCAACATGGTTTTGCCAAGGAATAACTTTACTCTTATTTTAAATCTCTGAATTAGAGCCATTATTATTATAATTTTTTCAGCTTAAAATGGCAGAGGAGTGAAAGTCTGCATTGGTCAGCTTTATGATTCCATGCCTATATGGTAAACTGTAGATACTGTCCGATACTTGAGAATTGTGTGATCTGTTTCAATAAATGTCATCATCACAGTCAGACATTTCAACTAGCCCAAGATAGAGGAACCTTGGTACCAGTAACCCCCCCCCCCAGTGAGTTCTTAGAATGTGCTTCTACAATACAGTTTAGCCATTACCCATACACCCATTCACAAAGAACACCATTATTTTCTATAGCCATACTCTCTTTTGTTTATTTGCTTTTTATATGTTATAATTTTATTGCTGTTTTATAAAATCATTATCCAAGTATTTACAAGCTGTTACAGTTTTGATATTTTGCCTTAAAATGGATTATTCGGTAGACTTGCCATGCAAATGACTAATTATCAGATTGACCTGTGGAAAACTGTTCTGACAGGGTGGTTCTCAAGTTAATGACTCTGATAGTTCTGGTACACTCAGTAGGAATTGCCTTATACTAATTGCCTCTGGTGTTGAATACAGTGAACAAATATGCTATGATATTACATATATTTCAGAGTTTGTAGATTTTAAGTTTTGAAATGAGCATTCATGTGTGTAAGAAAAAAAATACATACTGAAGTCTCTTTACGTGAGTTTGACATGATAGCTTGTGTTATACTTGCACCTGCTTTGATTTAAATAGTTTATATTTTTCCTTTAGTGTTTTCATCTGTTGGAAATTGCCAAAACTCTACAGCCACAAGTGATCATGAAAGCAAAATTTATGATTGTCTATTTTACATCATTCATCATTTGCTGACCTAGATTTATCAAAGAAAAAAGAGGCCTTTGCGATACTAACATTGCCCAGTGGAACTGTTTTGAAGACTTGCATAAAACTAATCTCCAACTGATTGCTCAGTGAAAGGAGGTCTTATTTCTATTTAATTGCTTGGCACTTTTAAACAAGGCATTTTTTGTGCATCTGTGTAATAAATATTGTGCTTTTATTTTCACATTTGACTTTAAAAAAGATAGGAAATAATAAATAAATCATATAACCATATAACCATAGTGCTGCTAGTTCAAGTTGGATATAAGATCATTTTATAAACATGTTGCCTTCTGATTAAATTGACCCTAGAGTGTGTTGTTATAACTGTGGTAAAGGAATTCGATTTTAAGCTGTATTGTGGCAGGAAATGGTTACTTTGAAACCATCAAATATTTTAAGTATATTGTAATATCACCCACATATTGATATGTATAGCTATCAACTAACACTACTATAACACAGCTATTAATGAGGCACACATGCATGCACGCATACACAAGCACAAGCAAATACACTATTAGATTTCTGTTTGAGGCTGAGAGGTGAGGTTTCCAAGATCAAGTCTAATTATCAGTTTAAAAGTAAAGTTGGTCACTGTCTGGGGCTGATTCAGAGATGCACTTAACACCTTTTTTAAGTGTAAGTGTACAGCTCGGCTAAACCATTTTCCAAAGTAAGGGGTATTAATTAATTTTTTAAAATTTGCATGCAGGGAAAATACATTACTTTTACACATAGAACTAAAATACTGCTTAGTTTTATGTTTATTCTATAAAATAGAGTTGAGTTAAGAAACTTCACCTCCAAATTTTATTTCTGGTTTTACAATTTAAAGCTGCCTCCCCTTGCAATTTAACATGGTATTACTCAGGTCTACACTTGCACCTAAAAAAAGGTGGAAGTGCAACTCTGAATCAGCCCCTCTGTGTGCAATAAGCAAATGCAAAGAATTCTTATATTCTTATTCTTATATATATTTTTATATTACTCAGAATCTAGAATCAGTGTGTGTTTATGTCTTATCAACTATGATAAATGCAATATACAAATATTCCTGTTTTTTTATTTTCCTATGTGGGCACTGTAATATTTTTTAATGATAGGGACTAGGGACGGAGCCTTTACATTCTTTAAAAATGTATTATTATAGGGGGACACTTGTGGCGTTTTTTTTTTATTGTTTTGGGGCAAGGCATGCTGCCTATGGTAGTGCTACTAGAGCAAGCATGCCTTGTCATTTATGGGCATGCTTGCACTAGTAGTTCTACTAGTGGCAGCATGCCCGGGCGGCCCATTGTATATTTTTTTATATACTACGGTGGCGGCAGAAGGGGTTAATTGGTTTGCATTCAGCAAACCAATTTAACACCCAAGCCGTGCGGCCGGAGCAATTATAGCTCCGACTGCTTTTTTTTTTAAATACGGCCAATTCAGAGGTGCGTGTTTCTGAAGAAACATGCACCTCTGAATTGAACGTTTTTTGCGATTCCGTGTTGCGACCAGTCGCAACTCTGAATCAGGTCCTTAAGATGGCCATACAAGCCGTGCGGCCCGAGCAATTATAGCTCCAACTGCTTTCTTTTTTTTTTTTTTAAATACGGCCAATTCAGAGGTGCGTGTTTCTGAAGAAACACGCACCTCTGAATAGAACGTTTTTTGCGGTTGCGACTTGCAACTATGTGGACCTCTAAATCAGGTCCACTATATTTTATTTGTATTGCTAGCTAACTAGTAAGTTCTGTCACATTAACATGAAAGATAGATAGATTTCTTTAAAAACAACTTTTGCTTTGCACCAAAAATACGTACAAAATACAGAATATAAAATTCATAGAAGCTGCATGACTTAATTTCATTTTCATAGCTTTGTGATCCTAAGATTAATGCATACACATGCTTAGATATAAACATTAGCATACAGCACTGGAGTCTATTTGATTACCTACTAAACTTACCTTTAATTTACTCCTTAACCAATTACATTGCTAAATTACATTTTAATTGAACACAATTATTGAAGGTAGAATAACCCTTACAAGACACAGTTGCTTAGACAGTTGGTAAATGATTTCATTGATCTAACATAGCTGCTATGCTGATTAAAGAACTACTGTACTATCAGCATTATTGTGGCTTGAAAAGAAGAGTATAGGCAGGTCTTTGGACAGAGTGGGCAACTAGCTGCTTGTTAATACGAAGCCTGTCCCCGGCACATGTGCGCACAATCTATTTTCAGCACTGGAATAGACTGGGTAACTAAACCGTTTAATTGCGGCAGTTTTTCCACCTGATCCAGTGTGTATGTGGGAAGGAAATATGGTTGTGCGAGTGTGGTTCTGTCATACGAGGGCCTTAATTTTGAGAGACCATCGTGATACAGCTGAACACAGAGTGATGACAATTGCCAGCAAAATATAGGGAAAAATGTAGGGGAGAGTGAGGGAAAGGTCTGGGAAATAAAACAATGCACCACCACAGAAGAAATATAAAGAGCGGAAAGCGAAAGTGGGAAAGATGAAGTAGCGGAAGGGTGGGAGAAAAAGATGGAGCCACAGAGTGAGGAAAAGAACAAGTAGGAATAGAAAAAGGGTCAGAAGAATGGGTGGAAGAAGAAGGTAGTTGGGGGAATAAAGGAGAAATGAAATGGGAGCAGGAGAAAATGGTTGATCAACTGAGGAATATGAGCAGATGGTGTAGTTGGGGGGTGGTGGGGGGGTTGAAGTGGCACTAAAAGGAGGATTAGTGTTGCTGTGACCGTGAAAGAGAAGCATTACAGGCTGCCTGCTGAATCTGAACATCTGCCAAAAATGGGAAAGTTAATTATTAATTAACATAAGAAAACACAAACACATAAATAAATATTTTAAAACTATATATACTTCTGAGTCGACATAAATTAGAACATCTAGAATCTTTTTAAAACAAAATAAAATATTTTGAGTTGATTTTAGTGCTTTGCGTACACAGCGGAATGTAAATGTGTGATTGCGTATGCTGCGAGGATATGTGTGTAAGTTAAACATGACTGCTAGCAAGTGCACATGCTGTAACATATCTGGAGCGCACAGCCGGCTCTGATGTGGATCGGGTGCAATTGCAGGGGCAGCACAATGACTATATTCCTCAAGCTACACATGCCAATGGAGCGCCATATAGAACACAAGCCAATACATCACCATTTACTATTTGGATAGGTACCATATGCGTACATTACAGATCTGAGCATGCGCAGTATTAAATCATGAACAAATATGTCATGCCAGCTGGGTTACACTCACCTCTGGATAAGGACTGGAATGCCTAATAAATCACTTGTACTTTGGTTTAATGCAGGAATCATGGGATGTTTTTTTAGATGAATGCAGACATAAATTGAAGCTCATTTTTCTCTGAATAGTACAGGACAGGGACAGGCATAGAAGCATTACATAGAGTGGATAACAGTACACTATGAATAATAGATATACAAAAGATTAAGTGCATGTTCAATAAATAAAGTCGCAGGTAAAGAGCAGAACACTTTTAGATAATTTCTTCCTAATAATATGTGATACTGTACATCACTTTACATGGAAACATAGTAACTGTGAATGAATAAATAGTAGATGAATAAATAATAGATGAATAAATCAAAGTTTCTTCTTAGGGTTTCAGCTGTTATCTCAATCCCCTCCCCTATTCTGCCTAGGAACTTCTCCTTCTCCCCCCATGTTCTCTAAAACCCCTTCACCCACATGTTCTTTAAACCCTGTCTCCCCACATTATGCTGAGCACATTATTCTCTATGTTCTCTCAACCCGTCCCACATATTATTCACAACCCCCTTCCTGACATGTTCTCTCAATCCCTGCCCCCACATTCTGCATGCTCATAAGGCCCTGTTAATGTGTCAGTGTTTGGATATCACCAGTGGTTATCTGAAATATTAACAGCTTGTCAGACAGTCAACAGCAATCTAATGGCACTAAAGTAGTCAGTTTTTCAGAACAGCAACCCCATGAAGATATGGAGGAGACCTCTTTTAGGGTCGTGACCCACAGTTTGAGAAGCAGTTTAGCGTTCATTGTGATTCTTTATTCCCAGAGGGGCTCTAAGTCTGTCTCAGGATTGAATTATTCAATCACCGCTCTGTTTGAACTATCCAGCCATTGTACAACCGCCATTACTCTTTCCTGTGCAGCATATAACTCAAGCACCTGTGTGTACATCTTATTTGTTATACAGCACTATGGTTTATAAATAACTTTACCTTATTCCGTTTTTATTGTTCCCTTGTGCCAAGGATGTATGTATGACAAAGGTGTACAGTTGATATTAAGACATTTCCAAAAAAAATCTTGAAACTGTTACTTACCTGCCATTGCTCAAGTATTCTCTGCAGTGAAACAATAATACATTTTGGCTTGTTTTCACAAAGCCATGTATTCCTGCCTCTGAATCTTAATGATTCTGGTATATTCTGATTTTCAAAAGCTGTCAATAGCTAGTGCAATCTATTCCCTCAACAGTGAAACAAGTGTAAACATAAAAATTAGATTCACTTGTACACATACAACAGCGGCAGTTAGTGTAACTAAGAACAAATAGAAATTATAAATGAAATAAAATGTATCATTAGATATGATTTATCATTGTTACTAATACAATTATGTTTTAAGGTTGCTTATTGCATTATGCATTTTTAAACTTCCACGATTGATATAATTGGCGATTATAAATATAATTACCTTGAAATGTTGGTGGATTACCAAACAAATGACATAACAGTGTTTCATTATAAAAAAATTAAAGACAGTGTTTCATTCTGTTTCCAAATGATCAAAATGATGACTGTCCTGTTCACTGCTCAGTTTTGTCGCAGTTACTAATAAAAAGATATTTGCCTTTGTTAATGGCTACCTGCCATTGGTACACAAGGCAGTATACAGTATATTAAACAAAAGAAGATTACACTCACATTATTATGTGGACATGCCCTTTATCAGTACTCTGTCTTGTTACATTTAACTATGTAATATATACTGAAAAAATATTTTTTTATTTGTTTCATCATACAAAATGTACATAATAAAATTCATTTATTGCTATAAGACTTTGATTTTTTAATTTTCTTATTTTAGCCCTCTATTAATATCAATAATAATATATTATATACTATATTATACTATATTATACTGATATATGGGGTTTGAAAAACAACCCCCATATATCATGTATCTAGAGATACACTAGAAGGGCCGTATTCACAGATCCTTTTCACGTGAAGTAGCGTGCATATTTTTAGGTACGTTTTAACTGCACATGCGTAGTCACTTTATTTACGTAAGTAACATAGAATATACGCACGAAAGTGCTTTAGGCACGGACATGTGAATTGCACTTGGGGACATACGTGCGGATGGGTGGGGTTGAAATATGTACCTGAAAAGTTATGTGAAAGAGGGTGGGGGGGCATTTAAATGAGTCTTTGAGGGTGCGGTTACATAGAATCACATGTACGTCATACATATACGCACGTAGGTACACAGGTAAAGTTAGAGGTGGTCTATGGAGGCGTATGTCTATGATTGCATAGCCGTGACAGAGGAGTGTCATGGGTGTTGGCTTGCTACCTGCATGTATATAATTGTGTACTTTTGAACAAACGCATCTCTGAATACGACCAGAAAGATCTATTTACATATACAGTATATTAAAGATGAGCAGTTTGATTCTGTTTACATCTGAATTTGGGGATTGCAGTCAAACCAATATGTCTAAATTTCTCCTGCTAAGTTATGGCTTTGAAATGGAACCAAAACACCATATTCCCGTAAAAATGTCAGATCTCCTGGCTTTGGATTCTGCAGAAGGAGATCTTTCATGATTTAGCAGCCATTCTGTGATTGTTGAGTTGAGGAGCACGGTTCTCATGTGTTTTGAAGGCTTTATAAGGGATTTGGAGCCATTTCAGATAGGAGAGTGAAGTGGCATGTTTGTAAGTGTGCTGTCTGTGATAGTAGGACTAGATAGATAGAGAGTCGGACTGAACTAGTAATACTATCTACCAATGTGGGGTAGTATCATTTGTCTGCTCTGGTATTAAAATAGAACCCAACAGCCCTTATTAGGTCTCTCTTTTTTAATTAAATGAAATAAACTAGGTGCATTGCACAGTGCACATTTTGCAGATGGTGGTACAGGGTGTACTGTGTACACAGTGTACAATACAACAGATTGTACAAGGCATGTTATTTTTATTGTCCCTTGTAAATAAATATTCACTTCTGCTCTCAGTTTACTACTACTACATTCCTTTAGTAGGGCTTTGAGTTAAATGCCAGATCAAAGATGGAGAGGTACAGTAGCCTGTATTCGGAGTACCGGACGTATAACATATACGTCCGGTGTTTAGCAATTTTTACTACTGTGCATCCTTTTATTGCTTTGAAAAAGTCCTATGCAGCGGACGAAACGCGTAAGCTTCCAACACATTAAAAACATATAACAAATCCCAATACACAAGTAATGATTACTATTGTATAGATCTTAATAGTATAACCAGGGGAGAAATAATGGAGACTTCTATATTTGCACACTCCTTGATGCCAAAATACTCTGGCTGAACAAATTCTATACACTGATCATCCTTTTATTGCTTTGAAAAAGTCCTATGCAGCGGACGAAACGCGTAAGCAGACTCTGAGCAGGAAATTTGGAGACCAACACTACCAATTCTTACCTTTACCCTTACTAGCCCCCACGAGAACACTAAGAACAGGTAACCCTGGGTTGGCCATCCGAGGAGTTACCGCAACTTACAACACGGACTTTACCAGCTGAAGCCTCTGCCTATCGTAGGGAAGTAAGCAGATCCGGAAGCAGCTGACTCTCACTGATAAACGCAAGCAGCTATGCGGACACCGGACGATTTTTAGAAAAGCAGTTATACAGTGATACATCTATCTTCCATGAAGCCACTTTATTGTGTTTCTCAGTTAAAAACTGTACCAAATAAACACTGAGAACAAGTCGCTATAGCATTACCATTCACCTGGAAGCGGACCCTGGAGAACATCGAGCCATATTAAGCTTAACACAGGAGCCCTAGCGGACACCAGGAGGACGGTAATATTACATCAATATACGGAAGGTTGCCACATTTATTATTATCCTTATTGAGTATCCTACTTTATGCTGCAATAAGAACCAGCCTCTCTTTATTAATAAGGTATAGAATTTGTTCAGCCAGAGTATATTGGCATCAAAAAGTGTGCAAATATAGGAGTCTCCATTATTTCTCCCCTGCTTATACTATTAAGATCTATACAATAGTAATCATTACTTGTGTATTGGGATTTGTTATATGTTTTTAATGTGTTGGAATAAATAGTTATTTGTTTTATTAGATTTTTTGCCAGTGTTAATGTTCATTGCTACCACCATTCTTGATTATATTTGGTTGTAGCTAATATTTAAACTAATTGTAGTAGCAAGAGCGCTGTCTCTCAGGTTTTATTTTACTACTGCGCATGCGTAGTAATTTCTTTACTTTTTTTACTTCCATTTTCTAACATTAAAATCAGCTTTTACTTGGATTACCTCCTACAATTTATTGACGTGGCCTCACCTCTGCAATTTCCAAGTTGATAATCAATTTTTCTAATATAACATGGACTTTATTTCCTTCCTGCTTTGAAAATTGAATACAGCTTTTACTTTGGGTAACTCCTATTATCGATTGTCTATATTGTTTATTGTATCTTTTTCCACCTTGTTACATTTTTACTGGGCAGCCACCAGAGACATCTTTAAGTCATCTATAATCTACTGAGCACATGAGAAGATATACTAGACTAGCTCTTAGTCAAAAGGGTGAGAAAAGACAGCCATGATGTTGGTTTCTAAAAAGTAGATGGTGGAAAGTGGTTTGAAACACATATATGGAGTGACTGCTTAATGGTCCATTGTGACCAGGGCCGGTGTGCTGCGGTCCACAGGGGGACCGGCACCAGGCTGGAGAGGTGCCAGTCTTCCTTTTCTTCCCATCCTGGTGGCTTGACAGCTTATACAAGAGGTTCCTGTATGAGCTGCCACGACAGTTCTATAGAGCAGGTGACTGAAATACTTTCAACTGCTCAATGCAACAGCCGGAGAGGCTCATACAGGAACTTCCTGTATGGACAAGTATAAAGGAAGAGAGAGCACTGCAGAGGAAGAAAGATACAGCAAAGATAAGTATTGTAAAAGGAGAGGCTGCAGAGACATGATGGTGGATACTGGCGGGCTGCAGGGACATGATGGAAATACTGGGGGTACAGAAGACACATGATGGGGATACTGGAGGGGCTGGAGACAAATAATTGGGATACTGGGGAGGCTAGAGAGACATGATGGGGATACTGGGAAGACTTGATGGGGATACTGGAGAGCTGGAGACACATGATGGGAATACC
>WWET01000042.1:498534-516599 GCA_011038615.1 Limnodynastes dumerilii | reverse complement strand
GAGACACATAAGGGTATATTAAGAGGCTGGAGACACACTTGGGGGAAATATTGGAAGACTGGATACATGCAAGGTGGAGAGCTTGGTTGGATATTTATACTATACACACACAAACTGGATAACAGTAAGCACTTACAAGGTTGTGATTCTTTTGTATTGTATAGATTTGCTTTCTTTTATTGTGGTTATAAGATTGTGCTTTATGACGCTTACATGGATACTATTAGCTATAATGTTCAATTGTTAAACAGGTGCACATTTCAAGTTTGTAGGGGAGAACTGAACACCGTAGTACAATACAGTTAAAAATTATATTGTGAGGTGGTCCAATTTGACTAGAAATCTATCTCATATCTATCTATCTATCTATCTATCTATCTATCTATCTATCTATCTATCTATCTGTCTGTCTGTCTGTCTGTCTGTCTGTCTATCTATCTATCATTTTATTTATTTATTTATTTATTTGAAGTGAAGCTAATACTGGGACAGCTAAAACTCCTGCTAAAATAACACTGGTAAAATGACTTGCAATAAAATATATCATACTTATCCTGACTGCTGATAAGAAATCTGCATGGATGATTACTTAGTCTAATAGATATCTGTTGCCTGAATGTATGATGGAGAACTTGTCAAAAACAGTGCACATTTTGATTGAATACTACAATGAGCAAAGACATAGATATTACATAAGTTAATGGCATGTAAGATAATTTCTGCTTCAGGCTGTTAAGATGGAAACTTTTCATTGATTTAATATAAGAGATTTTTAGGTTGTTGTTATGTCTTTTATATTAAATAAAACAGAAATTATTAAATGTAATTACAATCACAAATGCATTTAGGAATCAGCATGAAAGGTTCTATTGTGAAAAGGCGGGCAATGTTAAAATATTGGACATGTAATTATTACATTTAAATCATACACACATCATAAAGCGACACATATTCTTTTGGAAACAACTGAAATCTCCAAACATTCTATACTATAAGTTCATGGAAAACAAACAAAAAAACCAGCAAAACAACTCTAGCACAAAATGTCAGTTTTAGACACAAACAGAGTGGTACTAGCTGCAAAGTAAAATCACAATTTCATGCTAGGAATTATTTTTCAATATAGATATAGCTATAAAAAAATTTGCTTCTATGCCTATATCTGTCTTTCTGTCTTTTCTGTGTAAATTAAGGTAATGGTCATTATCAGTATAATAATAATAATAATAATAATAATAATAATAATAATAATAATAATAATAATAATAATAATAATAATAATGTAGTTTGCGTTTTCCTGCAAACTGCATTTGCGCGGCACATAACATCAGATCTCAGTTCATACGGAGTTCATTCCTTATGACAGCGTGTGACAACATTCCGTACGTGTGAGAGTACACAATGTGGGTGGGGGGAGGCATTTCAATTGCACAGTATGGGCTGGGTTAGGCAGTTCCGCTCGTCTGCACAACGTTACACACAGAGAAGTTAAGGTAGGTGTATGGTCATAGAAGTCAGCTAAATTCTGTAAGTTAGAGAGGAGCATCATGGGAGTGCTAACCCTAACCCTCATAGCCTAACCCTAAGACTCCCATACCTGAAGCCTAATCCTAAGACTCCCATCCCCACAGTCTAAACCTTAGACTCCCCATAGACTACTACTCCCTATAGACCCCCCATTATTACTCACCTGTCTGGTCCGATGCGGCGAGTCTGCGGAGGGGAGAAGGGTCTAAGGCAGTGGTTTCAAAATAAAAGAATGGGTGAGTTTGCCGATCGGCATTCTTACCTATTCATTAATAATATTTTCGAATTAGCACAAACATCAGAAACATCAGTTTTAAGGCGGCGACTGCATCCTCAAAAATTATTGTAATCGAATCAGTAATAAAAATTGAAAAGTTTTATGTCAAGTTCTCATTAGGGGATAAAGCACCTTTTTTTTTCTACACCTTGTACAGAAAAAAAGTAACACAATATTATATTTGCTTTTGACTCATAGCATTGTGAGCAAATATTGTTGTGAGGTAAGGTGCACATAAAACTGGATAAAAGTTATTACTTGGCAGAAGAGTGAGGCACTTATAAAATGTGAAGACAGATTAAGTGTTTGGAGGGTGAATTTCTGTAACTCAACTGTAAAGTGCAGTGTAAAAATAAAGCTGTCTTTTTGTGCTAAAGGCAACCAGAATTTTTTCCTCTAAGAGAAGAAAAAGTCTAAATGCTCCTTTTGCATTGTAACATTGTTTGATAAAAAAAAAAATGTTATCCCCAGCTTTCATCAAATTATAAATTCATGTATTAGGACCACAATTTAATAATAAGACATAAATATTGATTATTAATTATAAAGTGATGTATAAAGAGATGTTTTATGTTACTTATAAAGAAAGAACATTTATAACTTTAAATAAATAAAATACAATTATAAAGATGAATGGGTTATGAAGGATAGAAACTGAATAATTACTTGCCAAAGGCAGCAAGTCAAATGGCAAGAACTCTTCTCTTTAAGAATATAAATAGCAAAAATATTAAACACTGTGCAACAAAAATCTGGGTCTGGGTAAACTTACGGTAGTAAGTAAAAGGAAAGGTGACTCGTTAAATATGTTCTTTTGACCTATTTCCAAAGGAATAGACAATACAAGTAACTATATCCTTTAGAGCATGTATGGTTGTAGGTTTTTCACCAAGGCCGGTGCTAGGGTGTTTGGCACCACCTGAAAATTTTACATTTCCTTTCTGTTCTACCATCCTAGATTATAGTAAGAGTCATAAAAAAATCTTATAATCACAATATAAGACAGTAAATCATAGTGACCACTATAAAATACAGACAATTGGGGTAGATCCAGAACTACGTTTGCCATACGTTTATTGCGTAGCATATTTTCATGTGCATATATTCTATACACTCCCCTAGGCAAGATACGCTTTCCAAACCCTACCTTAACTTTTGCCAACGTAACCGCAGTGATACGCACACGTACATATGGGCAACACGTATTTACGCAGCTAAGCACGCCCATACTGTACACTTTAAATACAACCCCCGCCTACTTAACGTATTTCAGACGTATTTTGGACTCACGTAAAATTGGCACGCCCATACATAAGTATTTACGTGACACATACGTGAATGGCCCATACGTTCACAATTACGCTACGTTAGTGTACGTATATTCTATGGTGCGCATGCGCAGTATTTACCAAAAGGCGATTTTACGTCTCCGCCACGCGTAAATTCGCTCCAACTTGCAGTATCCCCCATCATGTCTCTTCATCCTTCCAGTATCCCCCATCATTTCTCTTCAGCCCTCCCAGTATATCATTATATCTCCAGCCCCCCAGTATCCCCTCATTATATTTCCAGCCTCCAGTATCCTTCATCATGTCTCCAGCCCCACAGTATTCCTCATCAAGTGTCTAGCCCCATAGTATCCCCATCATGTCTCCAGACCCCCTTGTATCCCCATCATGTGTTCCCAGCCCCTCATTATAACCCATGTCTCCAGCCTCCAGTATCCCCCCTCATATCTCCAGCCCCACAGTATTCCTAATCATGTCTCTTCACCCCTCCAGTTCCCCATCAAATCCCTCCAGGTCTCAGTACTTCTCTTTAGACTCCAATCATTTACTTACCTTTGTAGTCTTCTGCTCTCCTCCACGGCAAGCTCTGAAGGGAATGACACTGATGTGACCTTAGGTCACGCCAGCATCATTCATCCACAGAAGGAGGGCTAGAGGGAATAAGCTCCGCTGTTAAACATTGTAAGGCGCTGTCACCAGAGTGGGGAGAGCACCTTACAATGTTTAACAGCTGCATTCATTTAAGGAGACCAGTGCTACAGAGCAGTTAGTGGGGGGGGGGGGGGGGGGGGATTGGGGTGTCCAGCCAAAATATTTGCTGCCTGCTTGTCTTGCTCAAAGTTATTATTTATTTATACCATACACTATACACTTCACTGATGATATAACTTCACTGTAGGTAAAAGTGTTGCTCTAAAAAAAATGTCCTGCATTCATTCTCCTGAACTCTTACACATCAGGAATATTTATTGCTTGAACACTTACAAATAAGATGCAAAAGTGTCTTACTATACATGTGCCTGAATGGATAGTGTTGCAACCTGTACCCCTGTATATATCTATACAGAGTTAAACTCAATAAAATTCAATACAATTCTAATATGTCAATTAAATCCAAAATGAGCATGAGCACTATTTAAATAGAATCAGCAGAAGGCTAACAAGTAGAGTTTAAACTATTTATTACAAAATATTAATATGAAGTATCAGTTATAGCTGAAGTTATAGTAAAGATATCAATAATTTAGCGCAAGTATTAAAACAAACAAACCATAAAGCATACTGTTGAGGATTAACTATCAACTGCTTAGTCATTTTTAAACTGAGTCAGATAATGAAAAGAACTTCAATAATAATTGAATCCAGTGCTTCATTATTTATATAAAGAACTGAATAAAAATAAGTTTATTGATTTTTCTAAAGCTGTGTTTGCCTATTAATTTAGCATTGCAAGTTATTTATAATGAAATTACCATCTGAACAAAGATAAATTATCAAAAAAAATAAATTGTCTCAGAAAATATGAAAAAAACAAAACAAAACAAAGCTAATTTAGCTAGGACCAGATTCATAGTTTGAAAATAAGAGAGGAAAGTTACACATGGGCAAATCCATATCGATTTCAGGGGGAGTCACATTAATTGTATTCTATGTATGCAGGGAGAATCCTTTGCTTTTGCTGACTGCACAATGATAATGACCAGCTTCACTTTTACACTGTTATTTAGACTTGGCCTGGGAAACAGATTAAATTTGACTCCCCTGATATCAACACGGTTTTGTCTAGGTGTAACTTTCCTCTGTAATTTTCAAAATCTGAACCTGGTCCAGGGTTGCCGACTTAGGCTTTCTCCAGAAGATCCCAGAGGGAAGCCATAGATGCATGCAGGGGTACAATTTATGCAAATTGTGTCATTAAGCCCCGCCCCTGACTATCAATTTACCCTTTCAGGGGTTTCGTAGGTATGGAGGTGGGGCTTGATGACATAATTTGCATCATCAAGTCCCTCCCTGTCCCTAGCATTACAAGTAAACTAGTGTTGCCAGGCAGGGAGGCAGGATTTAAGGCTGTGGTTTCATGGAAACCACGAGCCTCAAGTCCCTTTTGGGAAGTTTGCCGGCTCTCCTGGGATACCGGGAGAACTGCCCGAATTTTGGGAATCTCCCGGACATTCAGGGAGAGTCGGCAACTATGCCCTAGTCTTTTACAAAGTCCTGTTAACTACTTATCCTAAAAGAGACCTTACATTGACAGGAGTTACAAATAGAAATGAGCATTTAATATATCTTTAAATTCCACAGATCAGAATTCATACCTCAGTTTCTTTCCCAAATTAAGATTTGAAAAAGACATTTTCCCAGAAATGTTGGCTCTCACAGTTGTGGATTCTGCAGAAGGTGATTTGTTGTCATTTGGCAGCCATTTTTTGATTGGAGAGTTCAGAAACACTGTCATTGTGAGGTTTGGAAAGCACTCCATCATGATTTTGGAACCATTGTAGCTAGGAGACTATAGGGTAACATTTGCAGATGTAATAAAAAACAAGCAAAAGAGATGTATGAAGAGAGTGAAAGGGTGTCCAGGAATGATGTGTGTGAGTGAGTCATTTCTGATTCATACACTGTATTCCTAGATAAGCCTTCTTACCCAATATCTGAGCCTTCTTCAAATGTGTGTATAGGCTGTAGTTAAAATAATGATGGTGGCAGTGTAGACATAGATATAGAGGATGCCATTGTGGAACTTGGAAATGTGCAACAAGATGAGGAGTATTGTTGTAAATCTGATGATGATATTGTAGAACTACAAGTTCATAACGTGGAGGATGATGTGTTTTTTTGTGCAAGAAAGTCATACATCAGTGCCAACAATTTGTGCCAGGGATAAGCGCATTGTCCTGCCTGGCAAAAAGTAGCATAAAACCCACCTCCTCTGTGTGGAAATATTTTTACCCAAATCCTGACAAAAGTTACCAAGACATATGTGCCCCATGTAAAAAAAAAAAAAAAACAATATAAAGCTGGTGCTTGGGATGAAATGGCCCCTGTAGATCAAAAAATAAAATGAACAATAACAAATGATAAATCTATCAAAAATAGAAAAAACTAGTGTGTCTGCAGCCAGAACTGGAGTCCTGTAAAACTCCTATGGATTGGATACAAAGAAAGGATCTTTTTCCTTTTTGTTTGTGCCCCATGTAGGGCCACAGTAAGAAGTGGCAATCACTTTAAATATGGAGCACCTCCTCCCTGTTATGTCATTTGCAGCAAGGTCCTGCAACTTGTTTACCCAAATCTATAAAATCGTATGTGAGAACAAGCAGTCCAGCATCAGCTACCAGGACCATGGAGAGATCCCAGCACATGCAATCTCCACCAGCAACACCTTCATCATTATCATCATTTTCTCTAGCAAATGTGCATAGTCCTGCATCCATTATTCTAGGGTGAGTTCACTCCATGAGCAAAAGGGCAACTGCTGCTGCAGATAAAAGTTCCTTACAAGCTATTAAGTAGACTCAATGTTTTAAATAGAGATGAGTGCAGACCCCCGTGTTTTGGTTTTGGTTCTAAATCTTTGTCATGTTTTGTTTTTAATTTGTAAAAAAGAACTTTTGGGTTTTGGATCTGTATTTTATTTTAAATTGCTAAAAAATGCTAAACTCAAGTAATTTTTATATATTTTTGCTCCTAAAGCATTATTAATATGAATAACATTCATTTCCAGTCATTCCTAGTCAAATTGGATCACCTCACAGCTCACAAGATTGACGTTGGTTGGTACATGCTACCATATATTGTCTATTATCCCACTATCAACTTTGTGACATTTGTCAAATGTATTCTCAGGTATTGTCATCATATATATGTATATTGTTATATAACATATGAAAGTACAATATCTATTGTCCCTTCCACAGTAAATATATATAAATTCTATATTTTGTCAAATGTTTTAAAAAACAATTGAATAAATAAAGAGGAAAAAGTGTGAACAGGATGTATTCTCATATATTGCTATTGTTATATAACATATCAAGGGACAATATCTATGGTCCTTTCCACAGTATATATATATATATATATATATATATATATATATATATATATATTCTATATTTTGTAAAATGTTAAAAAATATATATATATTGTATAAATAAAGAGGAAAAAGTGTAAACAGGACTTGCTTCTGGGTGAGGAATATAGAAGCTATTATTAACCAGTATATTCCTAGTACTTTTTAGCAAACTAAAGGGTTAATAGCACTTGTATGAGTGGCAGAATAGTGGCTGCAACCTTGTCACCCTATTGGCTGATAGCCCAGGAGCCTTGTCACCTTATTGGCTGATCACCCTTCCCTGTGTGCATAACTACTGTCTGTGTGTGACACTGATGGATACATGGACCCCTCACAATGGGCCAGACTTACTAAGCTGCAGGTTTTGAAAAGTAGAGATGTTGCCCATAGAATCTGATTGGTTGCTATAGGCAACATCTCCACTTTTCAAAACCTGCAGCTTAGTAAATCTAGCCCACTGTCATTTAAAACGTTTGCGGAAACCTTCTCCCTTGTTATGGTAACTGCCCTGTGGTGGGATTTCTCTTCTGTGTTTGTCTAGCCAACAAACCAATTAAGCCCCAACCTTTTTCACAACACCCAAGCCATGCCCCCTTTTAAAGTTAATGGTTTTTTTTCTTTCTTTTTTATGAAATAGTCATTATGGGGGTGTTTCTGGGCTACCAGAATCCAACCATGAGTGGCCTACTGGGTCCCTAACAGTCTAACTGTGATCTTTCTTATCTTGTGTGGAACTCCAGCAATGGCATGTGAGGACTTTTCTTCAGCAGGGCTGCAGAGGAGTTTCTAATAGGGTGGATTGGATTAAAGGTAACTGCACCCACTATAGTTGCACCCCTGATATCACTCATCCCAGGCATTATGTTCAGTTTATCCACTCATCTCAATAAAGTTTTCACAAGCCTGCCTATATTTTCAGCCCTCTGTGATTGGCTGATCATAGTCATGTGATACTTCCTGTCAGAGGCAGGAAGCAGGAAATACAAGGTTCGAAAGATCCAAATTTTTGTGAAAATTGTGTTTTGCCTCGATTACAAATCTGAATTTGTTTGGAGGAACTGAGACATGGAACACCAAATTTCAAATGTATCGAATTTCATAGAATCCGAACTGCTCATCTCTAGTTTACACAGGAAGTAACACAGAAAGTGAGGGCAGATAAGAGCCACATGGCCCATCCAGTCTGCCCAGTTGTTTATTTAAAACTATACTATACTAAACCTAAACCCTATTTACCCTCAATTTAGTTTGAGTTTTAAATGACAGTTGTCTGTGGAAGTCTTTATTAGAGATTTCTGATATAACATGGTCTATTTTTCCTTCATTTTTTTGAACACTGAAAACAGCTTTTACTTGATGGAACTCCTGCAATCTATTGTCTCTATTGTCTAAATTGTCTAAATAGTCCATTGTCTTTAGACACAGCTTTAAGCCATTCATGATCTACTGACCTGATCTATGAGAGCATATACTAGACTAGTTCTTAGCCAAAAGGGTGAGAAGTCTGACTGCCAAACATCATGATAATGGTGGAAACTTGTTTGGAACACATATATGGCCTGACTGTCTCATGGTCCGTCGTGGACAATAGTTTTTATGAGATTGGCTAAGATAAGAGCAAGTTTGATGGTAGAGGGGAATTTACACCAGTCAAATGAATAAATATGTTTTTCCATACAGGGGTGCAAAAGAAGGTTTTCTATTTTCTTATACACTCGATTGGCCTTTTTCTTACTTCCATTAACTTACTTTACTTTACTTCCATTTTTTTAGTAAAAAATGTGAGAAGTCAGGCCACTAAGCACAAGCCAATATAGTATCTGATTTTTTGGGGTCCTTTAGGTTAAATAACAGAATTCTCTGCTTATAAAATACAGAATTCAGCCCGTCTGCCACTGCTGTGCCACACTATGTTTCATAGAAGTGCTCTATTCTTTTACACTGCACGTTGTTGGAGCTGCTGCTCTGTTTCTTAGTTTAGCAGCTACAGCCTTTAACCAACCCTGTCCAAAACAATATTGTGATGTAGTCCAATTTGACTGTAAATGTATGTTATTAATAATAATATTATAGGAGCTAAAATACATGCAAATTACAAAATTTTATCCAAAACCAAACAATTCAGGGTGGTTTTGTCAAAACCAAAACCAGACAATGAATTTGAACCAAAACCAAAGCCAACATCAAGACATTAGGGGCAGCACTCATCTCTAGTTACAATACAGTTATGGTCAGGTGAGATGCATTTAAACAGCAAACGGCATAGCGCCCAGGCACGCATACAGCAGATAAACCAATCACGCAAATAAAGAGACAGACACCGATAGCTTGGGTTTAAACTAGGGAACATGGTATTTATTTAAATCGAATTATAAATTGGATGATTGACCTAACTGGAATTGACTCAAAACGAGTCGTTATAAAGGCAGTTAGGTGGCCCAGCAGCGGTGGGGGTCCAGCAAAGTTCCACCTTACAGAGGTCAACCACCTTGACCTCGGCGCAACTCCACCTTGTCTGATCCTCCAGCAGGACACTCGGCCCGTTCCCAAAGGGGCTCAACCGTTTCAGATCTGATACCCCCATCCACTGGCTGTTTTGCTATCGGATCAGAACTACCTCCGTTCCCACAAACGACAACAACACCCCCAGCGCCAACCATTGTTTGCTGAGACCTCCACCGCAACCGCCCCACCATGCTCCGTCTGTAAAGAAAAAGTCAAACTTATCATATAAAACTTTAAGGGAGGGAGGGTAAAAATTCCTACAGCAAGTGCCCCACTCCCCCACACCAACTCTATTTATATAATCCCACCCCTTGTCTACAGCCCCAACTCCACCCCCCACCCCGTATCCTAACCCAGCCCACCTACCCAAAAATAATTAACCCTTTTGTCCCCTGAATGCCAGCCCAGGACGCCTGCCTGCTGTTTAATGTCCTGCGGGGTCCTTGGTTCTTTAAAAGTGTAAGCCTTGAGCAATGATTTTAAATGTGTCATTGCTGTAGAAAACATATGGACAATACTCATTACAACAATATTATATAGTTATGTATGTATTAGGTAAAAGTGCGGTATTCAAAACTGGTAAAAAAAAAATATCTTTGAACCTACAAGTTGGTACCTTTCTTATAGGTATTGGGCTAGCTTCTTAATATCTTTCTTTTACTAGCCATCGTATGGCCTACAGCTTGAATTGCTAAATCCCATGGGAAACCAAAATTATTGATCTGTCATGGGACTTTCCTCTATGCCTTAAACTGCACTAGCCATATAGCCCTATTAATCAACCCCCTTTCAGGCTCTAGCAGTCATAGTAAAACCCTGTTAATTAAATCTCTATTGCTGCTGTCACTAGATTAAAGCACTAAAATGTGTATCCTCTATCCATAGTTCCATTAGTAGGAATTCTGGATAGGAGGTACAGGAAATAAGTATGCTTTTCCCACATAACAACAAATATTGACTTCTTTAATTATATTAAAATACAATAAAAAATTGCTAAATTTTTTAAAAGTAAAATCCTCAACCCCCAAAAAATGTAAATATATATTAAAAATGTCTGTGCAAAATGTGTCAATAAACACATTTCTGTCTGTACATATGTAAAAAACATCTGTACAGTATAGTGTGGTATTACTATAGTTACACTAATTAATGCCTGTCAGCTGTGTTTCAGGTATGAAGTGCTTTGTTTTAATTGTGTATATGGCTTTTAATGAAGAAAAATCTCCTCTTCCAAGCATTTACACCAGTCCTGAGCTGGTGCAGGATTTCAGGAGAAAATGATGTACAGTTTCATTTTGTATTTACCTAAGTGCAAAATCCTATTAAAATGTTCCATTATTTAGTACTTGGATAACCGGACTGCTCCTTGAGCATATCGGGATATTTAAAATCAGATCCCGACTAATGATGGCACCAACCTAAGAGCTCTGAGCGAAGTGCCAGTTGGGATCTGGTAACCTATTCTTGCTCTGTATGACAGTGCTGGGGAGAACACTCCCTTCACTCGCACGATGTTCCATTCCTAGTCCTCGACACTCAAATCTACTTCTCCTCCCCTGACCTCAACCCCTCTATTCTGTATAAGATTTCCGAGTGCCTTGCTCTGTCTCCTCATCCCCTCAAGTTTGCTGCCTTGGTGTCATCCTTGACATCTCACTTTCCTTTATACCACACATCCATGCCCTCTCTCATTCTTGTCATTTCTACCTACGGAACGTTGCACGTATACGTCCCTTTCTTACCAATGAAGCTACTAAAACCCTTATCCACTCTTTAGTCATATCACGCCTCGACTACTGTAACCTCCTCCTCATAGGTCTCCCGCTCACCCGTCTTGTCCCCCTTTAATCTATACTCAATGCAGCTTCCAGGCTCATCTTCCTCTCACGCCACTCTACCTCGGCCTCTCCTTTATGTCAAACCGTCCACTGGCTTCCTGTCCACTTCAGACCTCTCTTTAAACTCCTTACCCTCACCTTTAAGTCTCCTCATCCACTGATCCCTACCTCTCTTCCCTCATCAACATGCACACCCCTTCCCGCTCTCTCTGTTCTGCTAACCAGCGCTGTCTGACCTCTTTACTGATCACCACATCTCATGCCTGTATCCAGGACTTCTCCCATGCTGCACCTCTGCACTGGAATGACCTTCCTTCTCCAGTCAGACTCTTCCCCACATTGTAGTTCTTGAAGCGTTCACTCAAAACGCACCTGTTCAGGCTAGCCTACCCCTCCTCCACTTAACATTTACACTGCATCCTTCATCTATCCCTTCTCTTCCTTCTCACTCTCCTCCGCTCACACCAGTAGTCCACTTCCTTCCCTCTCCTTATGTCTTATGTAAGTTCTTCCCTCCCACATAGTGTGTTAGCTTGCACGAGCAAGGCCCTCCATCCTAGTGTTGTTCCTTCCAACTCCACTCTCTCCTCACTTTGTACCCTCTTGTCCCCCTCTGCTACCCATTTACCCAATCCCCACCTGGTGGCTCCCTCTCAACCTCTCACTGCGCCCAATCCTGATCTTCCAAGCTTGACACCTCGCATTTTGCCTTGCGTTCTGTGCTTGCTTCACTTTATTGTTTTTCTGTGATATTTTTATAGTCATTTTTTATTTAATATATACTATGCAGTCCATCCCTACCCTTTATGCCTGTACTGTATTTTGTTGTATTTTGTACGGCGCTGCTGACACTTTGCGGCGCCTTATAAATAAACAATAATAATAATAATAATAAAAACATTATAAAATTTCAGACACTTGTGATTGATAACACACATTTTTGGAGGTCTGGATCTGGTCTTTTGTCTTGGTTGTTATTTAAATCAGTAGAAACCACCACCAATTTGTGTGGACCAATTATTGGCCTATACACTTACTAGTTTCGAACTGGCTGGGATATTGATTGCTTATTCCTCGATGAGGCATAGCGATCGATCTCCGGAGCACCAAACACGGTGCTCCGTAAAGTAAGTGTTAAAACTAATCCCAACCCTTCCCCTAATTCTGCCCTAGCCCTCCCCTTCTATTACGCTAATCCTAACCCTCCCTTCCCTGCAGCCTGACTCTAACGCTCCCTCCTCAGCAGCCTGACCCTCACCCTCCTTTGTCCGCAGTTTGATCCTAACTCTCCCCTTCCATGGCCCTGACCCTTACCCTCCCTTCCCTGTAGCCTAACCCTAACCCTCCCTTCCCCACAGCCTGACCCTAACACTAACCCTCCCTTCCCCAGAGTGTAAAATTATCCATCTCCCTAAGGCTAAAAGTCCCTGGAGGTGGTCCGGTAAAGCGTCGAGTCCTGCAGCAGCGGCGGTAGTGTTTCCAAAAGCGTTTTCAAAAATGAAAAAAAAAATTAAATGGAGGGGTATTTGAATTAGGGACAGCGAAAAGGAATTTCTCTATACCATCCTTCTATGCGGGGACTTCCACCGATTTATATTTGTTTGTCATATATGTGAATGTAGGTTGAGACTTCAGGAGATGATAACAACAGAATAATAAATTATAAAACAGTTGAATGCTGATAACAGATATTAAATTTAGTTATAAATGATTTTTATAATTAACATAGAAAAAATATTACAATTATACCTTATGTGGAAATATCAAGTATACTGTATCAGGTTCAAAGAAACCTTGTAATCTTTGGCTTCTCTTTGCTCGGCAGGAAATGGATATATAAGTGCAATTCTTAAAGAATTATTCGGTTGTAATTGAAGAATTAACCCCACAGAAGATACGGTTAAGTACACTTCTAGATCAATGCACTTAAGCTGCTAATAGTAATAATGTTTCAAGCATCTAATGGGTTTTGTAAGAACAGTATACATAACCTTTCACATTGGCTATTCAATCAGGGAAAACATGATAGTTAAGCATTTTGTATAATCATTCTGTACAGTAAAAACAGTATTACCATTTTGTTGCTTTTAATAGTTCTTGGACAGTGTTCGTGTCATGTCTGTAACCCAGTGCAGCCTATATGCCTAAAATATTTATAGAGCCAGGAATATTCCATATTAACAAAGTAAAGAACAATGAACTTTTTAACATACTTTTTATGTAAAAATGTAAAAAAAAAATGTAAAAGTTTTTTTTCCATGTAATTTGCCTAACATTTGTAACTGTATTAAGAATATACATTTAGATTAAGTTCATATTTAATGTAAGAGATACACAAAATACTATTGCAAATTTGTTATAATTCAGTCATGGTTAATGAGCATAAAAATATAATAATAATAATAATAATAATAATAATAATATTGGAACAAATCCAGACATAATTAAAATACACATTTTTCCGCATACAAAGTGTAGAAAAGATTGCACTTTACTTGTGCAAAGCAAACCTTTATTATAGATAAAAATCTAGAATTACATAATGGATGTTTCTCCATCAGAGAACTGGGGCAGGCTTAGTAGAGTGTATTTGGAGAAGGGAGGTATGGTAATTGTACAGTAACTGCTGATTCGCGCGTTACTGCATAACCGTGCTCATACTGTATAATTAACATTTACACCGCCCACTTTGCGTACTTTTAGCGGGTGGAGGGAACCACCCCATCAGATGGAACTCCTACCATACGGAACTGAGTTCCGTATGGTAGGAAATATGAACATAACATCTGGAAGGCACGTGCCCTTCCCTCCATACAAGCCACCTACGTACTTTAAGTGGGCTAACGTACTTAAATGTGGATACGGTCCTATATCAGCAGATATGCATTATTAGAAAATCATTTGATACAAGGTATAACATTCATATAACAAAAAATCATTTGTATGAAATTTTTAATGATTTTTAAATGGAACTCTGTTTTAGTTCCTCGGCTATGTAAGAATTTGCAAATCAGCTACAAAGTAACGAATAATCCAAGATAACAGGAACCTGCCAATAAAATAATTTTCCTTGGATGTATGATCACACCCTTTAAATGCAACCATGCAACCTATTTTTTAGGTGGAAACACAGCGGGATACCCATCTGCCTGTGTCCACTTCTGTATGCCCTGCACCATATTTCAATGAGAAAGTATGAGGTTTAGTGCTGCTGAGAGTGCAGTAGCAGGCCACCTAAAATTTTGCACAAGCTCAGATCTAGTGTAAGTGTAAAACTTCCTTAAATGGTCCTATGTTCGGTTTAAGCACAGTCCTACACATGTTAAAGGTTAAATTTAAGTTTTTATTTTTATTTTTTTTATTTTTATTTTTTTATTTATACATTATATTTTTTTAACCCTGAATAGCAGCGTCTTTCCGCACATTCTACTCATGTATTTTTTAAAGAGTGTATTAAATATGAAAAAACTAATTGAAACATGCCAAGCTGTGTAGACTGCTGCATTACACCTTGCAGTCTCTACCTACTCGCATCTGTTTGCATGTTTCAAGCGAGTGGTCATTTTCAGTATGTCCTATATGGAGTTCCTAATGTTGGAACTCTGGACAGGAATCATGCAGTTTGAGCCGTGTGTTTTCTCATCTTCTCTGCTAAAACTCTGGATCAGGTCCAAAATTCACATCTCTAGTCTCTTGAGGAACAAAGTAAAAGTTGAGTCAAATGTACTTTGGAAATGATCCAGAGTTTCACTTCTGTGTGTTTTTCAAACTGATTACAGCTAGAGAAATGTTATCAATTAGCATGTTGCAAGCCTTAATGTCAGACACTATCATGGCTGAAAAATTTGTGTTCATTCAATGACAATTACTATTATAAATCAAGAAATAGATTTTATTAATATAGCGTGTTGAACTTTATTTATTTATAGTTTATTTATATAAATTAATGTTAATAATTATTTATTTCTAATTTTTATGTGTAACAGAATCAGTAATTTATAAATGGTGTCAAAATCATTTGCCTAGCAATTGAGAAAAGTGGCAAAATAAAAAATAATTATTATTATTGTCATATAAACCACAAGATGGCATTGCATTTATTTTATGCATTCAAAAGATTTAACTTTAATAGAAACACAGGTGATCACAAGGAAAGGATCACCAGAATGCAGGAGATCCAAATAATGACCCTATACTCAGGCACTGAGTATGGGGTCATGTGTTCTTTAAATAGCAGAAATCCAGTGACATAGAAATCACTGGCCATTGATCAGAATAAAACAATCACATACTGTTGAAAAAGGCGACTCACTGCTAGCTAGAGCATTGGCGGATCCAGGGGCCGGTGATTGTAACTGACAGTGTCAAACACTCCTGCACCCCTGACGCCGCTGACTGTAAACACAGGAGGAGGTGATCATGACACAGGAGGAGGCTTCTGCTGGCGATTGTGACAAACTGTCACAGACAGCCTGTCAGTGAAAGAGCTTTTACATAGTGCCATCATATTTCATAGTGCTTTACAATGTTTAATCCTTATTCAAATCAGCCCCTGCTCTATTGGAGCCCACAGTCTAAGGACCTGATCCTGATTTTTATCAGGTTTTCTGGCAGAATCGCAGCAAAAATGAGCCTAGCGCATGCTCACATCAGGAGCGAGCACAGAAAAATATGCGCACTGTTGCTCATACATCTGTGCCCGTTTCTGGCTGCTCTGCGATAGTAAAACTAGATGTTCATCTATATTTAAATGAGAAAAAGGGTGTTTTTCTCATTTTAATAGGCGCAGCAGCTAAAAAAAAGGTGCCTGCGTCTCAGTCCTGTGCTTACACTATAAAAATAGTAATAAGCACAGGTCATTTTCAATGTGCTTAAAAATAATGATTGTTTAATTTAATATAATTAAATAAAGATTAAAATATAACAAACAACAAGCAGGTAAATTCTTTCAGCCTCAGTGTATATCAAGCCAGTCTAAATAAGTCCAAGCTGTATAAAGTCTGTGAAGGCACTAGATCCCCAGCTGGGACCGCGTCTTCCCCTTTAGTACACTGGTTTCTTGGGCCAGCTCACACACTAAAAGCAAAACAGAAAGAGAAGGGGGCGTATAATCACTCTGCATGCGCTCGTAAGATAAGTACTTCACCGTTACTCTGCCATGTCCAGCATCCCGGATACAAGTACGAGTAAGCTAATGGGAATTCAGTGCTGTAGATACAAAGTTCAGCTTGGATAGACCAAAGACTCCACCCCCACTCGGGACGCTGGAGATGGCAGAGGAGCGGTGAAGTACTTATTCTACGTGCACATGTAGAATGATTATATGCTGTGCTTTTAATCAAGTGTTCTAATTGGTATGCAGAATTTTGAAGCACTAATGTTTGCACTATGAAGCGCCTCCATCTCTTTCTGTTTCGCTTAAAGATTAAAATATGTTTATTTAAATCGGTATTTAAATGCTGCAAATGGAATTATTTCGGGAATGGAAATCATTTCGGGAATAAAACTCATGACCTCATTATTGTGAGGCAAAAGTGCTAACCACTTCAGCCACTGTGCTGCCACCCAGCCCTTCATTATCATTTTAATGTTAAATCTAATTTATATGCAAACTTCTTTGATGTTCTGATCCAGAGTTTCTGTGCAGATGAGATGCAAATTTGCAGCTCAAGCTGCATGCATCCTATCCAGAGCTCTGACATTTGCAACTACGGATAAAACATACAGAAAAAGGGCATCCATTTTAAACAAGCACACAAATGCATATGGGTATTGGCTATGTTGTAATGGAGCTGCCTACACAGGTTTGCATATTGCAAATGGTTTTTTATTTGTTTATGGTTTTTTTAGCATTTATAATCAAATTAAAGCGGACTCTTTTAAATATTGGCTGAGTATAATGTTCAGAATTTATTATTTTAAGTTCATACAACTGCACCCCGTTTTATCCTTAGCGTGTATAAAATTTATAAAACCAGAATGGAAGTTGCTCAATCAATTTATTAGGTAAATGTTAAACAGGTGCATGAAAGGCAGGGGGTTAATCTGCTTGCCACAGAAACAAAGGGAAAAATTGCGCCAGCACACTGCCATAAACCAGTAACAAACTATACTGTTCTATCTGTAAAATAAAACACAGAAATGTTCGTTACGCATATTTGTACAAATATGAGGTAAGCCACCAGCCACCGTCAAGGCCTTTCTGTATATGGTGGTCCTAACTCTAACAATGAGAGTCCCAGTATTGGGTCCCATATATATGTTTATAAATTGAGAGCCAACTTACCTAGAAGACACCCCTTAAGGTCTCCAAAATGGCTGCTGTGGATCAGCTCCCCCTGTCAGCAACTGATCCCAGACATGCCCACAAACAGAATAAAACCAGAATGGAAGCTGCTCAATCAATTTATTAAGTAAATGTTAAACAGGTGCATGAAAGGCAGGGGGGTAACCTGCTAGCCACAGAAACAAAGGGAAAAAATTGCCTCAGCACACTGCCATAAACCAGTAACAAACTATACTGTTCTATCTGTAAAATAAAACACAGAAAT
>WWET01000042.1:479370-498526 GCA_011038615.1 Limnodynastes dumerilii | reverse complement strand
GAAAAGCCCCAGCACACTGCCATAAACCAGTAACAAACTATACTGTTCTATCTGTAAAATAAAACACAGAAATGTTCGATACCCATATTTGTACAAATATGAGATAATATAAAATTTATGTTTAAGTACAGACAAAGGGCCATATTTGTACAAATATGAGATAATATAAAATTTATGTTTAAGTACAGACAAAGGGCCAGATCCAGAACTACGTCCGTCTTCCATAGACGGACGTAATTCAATAAACAGTAGCTACTGCGCATGTGTAATAGCTCTTGTACGTAATCTGCGTATCGTTTCGATACGTAGATTGCGTATATGTGGTCTAAAAGTTCTGAATCTACCCCAAAGTCATGTCTGAAGCCCCGCCCCTGTTCAGAAATGCCCATATTCTTAGTCTTACTAGGGATGGGACTTAAGGCTGTGGTTTGAATGAAACTCCTTCTGGAGATTTGCCAGCTCTCCCGGGATACTGTCCGTCTCCTGGATTTTCCTGGCACAGTACAGGAAATCTGACCTGCTACTCTGCCAGCAGCAATAAACCACCAACTTTCTAATTTAAATATAGTGGAATCTCCTTTTCTACTTGCACACAGCTTTTGGAAGCTAACACAAGTGGATGGGTAGTTCAATGTCCATCTTTCTGGCTCGCTCCCACTGCACTTCTAAAGAATAGGTGAGAGGTCCATAGATGATCTCTACCCAGTGTAATGCATGACCTTACATCCTTAACACATTGCCATCTCCACATATGCAGTATGCTGTATTTAGGTGTAAAATCTACTAAAACATGTGCGCCATGTAAAACATATCTTCCTTCGTCTTGTAAAGCCAGGACATTCATTCAGATGATTCTGTTACTACAGAGATGTGCCCATAAAAAAAGATTTCTTGTACCATTAGAAAGAAATAGTTATAAGCATATATGTGCTGTATATAGAAATACAATAGCAGACATGGTAATCATTATATAATTACTTTGACTTTTAATAATAATTCTTAATGTCAATGGAATAAGTATAAACAAATCATTCAACTATTATTCATAGGTAATTTAACGGTGTTCAACATTGATCAAGAAAATGCATTGTTTTGATCTAATTCAGAGGGCACATGATTCACTCTTATGTTTTTGTGCCTCGAATGGATCAAGGCAGTATATTTTCAGCACAGTTTGAGTGCATTGACTATTTCTAATGTCTTATTGTTGATTGTAGTGTAATTAATTAGCTTTGTTCTTTTCTACTTCTATGAAAAAAACAACAAAAAAATATTTACTTACATTGGAAATAAAAGCATGTATAGCATATTGTGCAATTATATGCAATCAAATATATATATATTCATTTAATTTGAATGAATGTAACTTCCTCCAGACACGACAGACATTTCTATGAGATAATTAGACAGCTTTGTCTAAAAGGCCATATTGATTTCAATGGGGGTATAGACATTTATAATGTAATGTTTTCTAAATGCTGTCCAAAGACACAAATATTTATATTCAATATATTAATTAAAAAGTAGAAACTAATATTTTCTTCAAAGTGTTTCTTAGATATCCAGTTTATTATTAGTAAAGATGTCTGTGGTATACTCCTAATATTCCCATGTATGTATAAAAAACATTCAAGAAGTGCAGAGGTGTACTTTTTTATGAACTCCAATGACATGATCCTGACTACAACACAACAGATCTGTTCTTGCCTTTTGGAATACTCTGTGCAAATAATGGAGCAATACAGATTTTACCTAAACAAGGTCAGAAGTTTGCAGGATTGGGATCCATAGCAAGGAGGCCCATGTGTGGGAGAAGAAGCTGTCACAGACTGGCAGCTTAAAACAAATGGAGTGCTGAGCACTGTCTTAAGCTCAAAGCCTGTGAAAGCTTGCTGCCATGGTTGCAGGGATGGGCAGCTACCATTGGCCCCCTCTTGCCACTAGGCCTCATAACAGTCGCATCCACAGTAGTTATGCTCCTGGACCTAAGTTTCACTGTTTATTTGTTTGCAAGTGTGGTTTATATAAGCAGTTAAGAAGTTCCCTTGTCATCCAGATTCGTCCATTGTTATGTAATTCATAATGCCAATGTTGTTTATGTTTCGTAAGGAAATTATGTGTTAGGTTATAAAATTAGTTATAAATAAAATTAACTTTTGACAGTTAGTGAATCTTTTTTTTTATTTTTTTTTTTTTTTTTACAAAAACAACTTGCTTTCCCTGCTGTCTGCACAAAAACATAAGCAACATTCCAATACCTATATTGATGAGCTTACAAGATTAAATGCTACTCCGACAGACCCATATAGCTGTGGAGTCTTGACCATCATCATGTTCCTGAAAATATGAAGACTTCTGTTCTGGGCATGTGAAGTGTAAAACTAGGCTGGCTCAATCAGCTTGCATATTTGGAGATAATAACAATTAGGTGACATTATCATTTTCAATTTTGGTAAAATGGCATCCAACATTATTTGTAATCTAACATACTTTTGCTCCAATTGAAATTTTCAGGATGAAATGCAATGGTATACTTAATGCATGTTTAATGATGTGGTTGCGACTTTTTGTAATATCTCAAAATAGTACCGGTTTCTCAGATTTGATTTTTTAGACTTAATTTCTCAAATTGATGGAACTTTACTCATTTGCTTTGATGCACTTCCGATACCTAGGGCTTAACTTCACTTTTCTGGGAGCAGAAGTCTGGATCAAAATGCTATATGCTTGTCTATACATTGTAATAAGAAGTCCCGCCCACTTGTGAAACCAACCAAGCTTCTCTATTGGAAGGTGTTGAAAGAGCCACAATTTTGAATTGTTCCATTAATTTCCAGTCAATTTTGACCATAGTTGCCGACTCTTCCGGAATGTCCGGGATACTTCTGAAATTCAGGCAGTTCTCCCGGTATCCCGGGAGAGCCGGCAAATCTCCTGCAAAAGACTTGAGGCTTGTGGTTTCCATGAAACCATGGCTTCAAGTCCTGATCCCCTGCCTGGCAAAACTAGTTTACTAGTGTTGGTAGGGACAGGGAGGGACTTGATGATACAAATTGTGTAATCAAGCCCCACCCCCATCCCTATGAAACCCCGAAAGGGGTAATTGATTGTCATGCGGCAGGGTTTAATGACACAATTTGCATAAATCGCATTAAGCGATTAATCCCCGTCCCCTGCATGCATCTATGGCAGCTTTTAAAAGTCAGCAACCCTTATTTTGACCACCTCACAGGTCATAATATTATTTTCATCCAGTTTAAGGCTGCAGCCAGCTGTCTGGTTTCTGAATCTACAAGATGGAATACATAGGCTATAGGAATAGGGTCCATAGGCTACCAGAAGGGATTTAAAGACTGTTAGAACTTTTATGTAAGTGTGTGTATGTATATATGAAAGTGTGTATGTGCATGTATGTATGTGTATGTGTATGTATGTATGTATGTATGTATGTATGTATGTGTGTGTATATATAAATATGAAAGTGTGTGTGTGTGTGTGTGTGTGTGTGTGTGTGTGTGTATATGCACGTATGCATGAATGCACATGAATGTATATATGTATAAACATATAAAAAACAGAAAACATTTGTAACAACAATACAAAAGAAGCACAGTCTTGTAAGTACTTACTATTTGTGTGTGTGTGTGTGTGTGTGTGTGTGTACAGTATATATATTCTTTCCATCCAATATCTCCCCCTTGAATGTATCCAGTCTTCCAATATATACCTCATGTGTATCTCCAGACCCCCAGTATCCCCATCATGTGTCTCCAGCCCCCTAGTATCCCCATCATGTGTCTCCAACCTCCCCAGTATCCTCATCATATGTCTCCAACTCCCCAGTATTCCCATCATGTGTCTCCAGCTCCACAGTATCTTCATTATGTGTTTCCATTTCCCAAGTATTCTCATCATGTCTCACCAGCGTTCCCTTTTACTTTACTTACCTTTGCTGTGTCCCTCGTCCCTTCCTCCAGCTGGCTCAGTACTTGGATTAGGTAAGTTAGTGTGGGCTCGGTTTTCAAAAAACCAAACTTGTACATCTCTAATCATAACATATACAGAGCTTCTTCTGATTGCAGATATAAAATGGCTGTCAGCATGTTGATTGGTAAATGTCTAGAGATATCCACCAATGAGGGTGCTGAGAGCCATTCACTGCATGGAACTAATGGAGAGATACACAGGACCGCAGAAGGGGTAATTAATGATTTATTAGGAGGTGTGTGTGTGTGTGTGTGCGTATGATCTCTCTATCATACAGTGAGTGTTCTCCCTGCCATGTAGTCTGCGCGCCCTATACCTTTATCATATAGTGTGTCATATACCTCTCTGCCATAGAGTGTGCCATCTACATCTCTTCCATATAATGTGCCATATACCTCTCTGCTCCCCAAGTTCAGCCAGCCCCTGGTCATGAGGTCAACATGGAAATTATTTGCTCTGCTCCTCTCAGGTTGTGTATATATGAGATATATTAGAGCAGCAGTTGCATATATGGTAGTGTGAGTGATAATAGTAGCTATGGCCCATATTCACACCTAAGAAGCTTCTGCTTCTTAGGTGCGTATATTTAGTAAATTACCTACTATGCATATGTAGTAGATCATTAATGCAATCTACATACCAGTTAGGTAAGTAGATTGCCTCTGTGTGGTATTTAAAGAAGTAGTTTAGTAGGAAAGAGACAGTGTAATGTCACCTCAGGGAGTGTTAAGGCAGAAGTTGGAGGGGGGAGGGATTTAGAGTAGCCGGGGGTGGCAGGGAGAGGAAAGGTCTGTGCGTAGTTTACTTCTTAAGAAGGAAACTACACACGGTTTGATAAGGTAGCCCTATGGCACTCGTAAGTGTCATAAGGTACCTAAAAATGGGGGACGGGGCAGGGGTAGGGCCCGGAGAAGTAGGTGTGAATACATGTGTATCCGCACCTATGGATCACACACACAAGTGTGAATCCAGTTCTATAGCTGGATTTATATCTAGTGCACTGGTAGGCACTTTACCCATACTTAATATTTTCTACTTTATCAATACTGTTGCCAAATGAACCGAGTCAGACAGAAGTAGTCCGGAGCCTGAGTCACAGTAGATATGGCATATTTATAGTAAGCATGCACACAAGCCAGATAACATGTATCAAATGAATGGTCTAAGACAGGGGTTCCTGCAGCATCCTAGTCTCCACTATACAAATCCCATTTCATCCTAAAATCTGCAACACAACACAGACTATATATCTTAGGGACACATACCTTACAGACATTGGGCCTGATCCAGAATAACGCTTCGGAGCGAATTTACACGTGGCGGAGACGTAAAATCGCGTATTTGTAAGTACTGCGCATGTGCACCATAGAAAATACGCTCAATAGCTTAGCGAAATTGTGAACGTATGGGCCATTCACGTATGTGTCACGTAAATACTTACGCGTGGGCGTGGCAATTTTACGTGAGTCCAAAATACGTCTGAAATACGTGAAGTAGGTGGGGGGTTGTATTTAAAGTGTACAGTATGGGCGTGCTTAGCTGCGTAAATTCGTCTAGCCCATACGTACGTGTGCGTATGACTTCGGTTACGTTGGAAAAAGTTAAGGTAGGGTTCAGAAAGCGTATCTTGACAAAATACGTACGTTCAAGGGGTGTGCCGAGGGGAGTGTAACGAATTTACGCACACGAAAATACACTACGCGAATAAACGTACGGCAAACGTAGTTCTGGATCTACCCCATTATCCTAGTGACTGCTATACCATACAGGTCACCTTACAATACAGACTGCATCCTTCGGACCACTGTACAATAAATTCAACATTCTTGTAACCTCAATGCAGTAAAAAAAAGGCCTCCTTGTGTCACAAAAACAGAAAACATTTGTAACCATAATACAATAGAAGCAAAGCCTTGTAAGCACTTAGCATTCATCCAATTTCTCCCCCTTGCATGTACTCCCCCTTTGTGTCTCCAGGCTCACAATATTCCCATCATGTCTCTGCAGCCCCTCACTATCCCCATCATGCCTCTGCAGTCCCTCAGTAACCCCATCATGTCTCTGCAGCCCCCCAATTTCCTCATCATGTAGCTGCAGCCCCTCAGTATCCCCATCATGTCCATCCAGCTCCCAATGTCCCCATCATGTATCTGCAGCCCCTCAGTATCCTCATCATGTATCTCCAGCCCCCCAGTATCCCCATCATGTCTCTGAAGCCTCTCCCAGTATCCTCATCATGTCTCTGCAGCCCCCCAGTATCCTCATCATGTTTCTGCAGCCCCTCAGTATCCCCATCATATCTCTGCAGCCCGCCAGTAGCCCCATCATATCGCTGCAGCCCCCCAGTATCCCCATCATGTATTTTCAGCCCCTCAGTATCCCCATCATGTCTCTGCAGCCCCTCAGAATTCCCACCATGTCTCTGCAGCCTCACAATTTCCCCATCATGTCTCTGCAGCCCTTCAATATCCCCATCATGTCTCTCCAACCCCCCTCCCAATATCCCCATTATGTCTCTGAAGTCCCCTAGTATTCCTCATTATGTGCCTATAGCCCCCCTCATTATTCCCCATTATGTGCCTCCAGTCAAACTCAGTATACCCCATAATGTGCTCAAGCTCCCTTCAGTATTCCCCATAATGTGCATCTAGCCCCCATCATTATTCCCCATAATATGCCTCCAGCTCCCCTCAGTATTCCCCATCATATGCCTCCAGCTCCCCTCAGTATTCCCCATTATGTGCCTCCAACCCCCCTCAGTATTCCCCATAATGTGCCTGCAGCCCCCCTCAGTATTCCCCATCATATGTCTTCAGCTCGCCCCCCAATATTCCCCATTATGTGCCTCCAGTCCCCCTCAGTATTCCCCATCATGTGCCTCCAGCCTCCCTCAATATTCCCCATCATATGCCTCCAGCATTCTCCATCATATGCCTCCACCTCTCCCCTTTTTATATACCTCTTTCCTTCCTCCTCCGTGGCGCTTTCTGCACACAAGAAGCGCTCATATAGGAAGTTCCGTTATGAGCTGCTGCAGGTGTGAACAATGCTCTATAACTACTGCAGCAGCTCATACAGGAACCTCCTGTATTAGCGCTGCCAATCTGTATAGCGGGGAGCAGGGTGATGTCCGTCACCAATCCAGAATGGCGCCGGGATGCACCAGGGTCATGCCGGCCCTGGCAACTGGTTAAGGTTCTAAGGAAGTACAATATTAAATGGCCGGGGACATAATTTATAAAACATCTTGATATCCTGGGGGCAAACAATAAACAACAAAAACCCTGAAAATACATATATGGGTCATGGGTATGTGTATACATGATATGCAAAGTGGTACTTGACATGATTCATAGTTAACTGACATGATTTTATAGTGGGTAACTAGTACTCTTAAAATAAAGGTTGAGAACCGCTGGCCTTGGATATCTCAAATGAATGTAAATTCATCTGCCGAAACAATTCAGCATTTGAGTTTCTTTTTTCATGTATTTTTTTAACAAATACATGATTTTTTCCAATTGTATTATTTCTACTGAAATTTTGTTCCGTGTGCTAGAGCTTTTCAGAATACTATGTCTTTTTGAGTGTCGGTAATATGCACCTTTTCCTGGAATCCGATCTGGACAACATAGTAGTGTGTGTGGCCTCCACGTGCCTGTATGACCTCCCTACAACACCTGGACATGCTCCTGATGAGGTGGCGGATGGTCTCCTGAGGGATCTCCTACCAGACCTTGACTAAAGCATCCGCCAACTCCTGGACAGTCTGTGGTGCAAAGTGGCGTTGGTGGATGCACTTATAATTTCATTCAGACCTCTATACCACATTTTTAATGAATATTTAAACACCAAATAGTAGTTCCAAGTGGAACTGAATAATCAATAAATAACAAGTACATTTAATCAAATGGTATTGAATCCTAACAATTAATACAATAAAAATAACAATGAAATGAATAAAATCAATGGAATCTATAAATGCACTAAGTTCTAACGAACAAATCAGAACAGAACAAGGAAAAGATATATAAAAATATAAAAAATATATATTGTATATCCAGACTGCATCCCCGGATTACTGATAAGTGTAAATCAGAGGGAACGAGGTGTTAAATGTCAAACCCAAGAGAAAATTATAATTAAAAGATATGTAAAGATGTATATCCAATAGACCAAAAACAAAGGATAATTTAAAAATGTTTTAAAAATTAATTTAAAAGTATGCACATTGTATCCTCTGATTACTCTTAATGATAAGTATAGATCAGAGAAAGCGAGGTGTTAGATATTATGGTTCAAGACAATTAGTACCATCCCATAATTTCCCAAAAATTGCGGTCCGTATATGATCCGTCCCAGATCTAGTATACATACTCTAATTATTCATATGGACATGAAGGGGGTAATAGACAAATCTTCTGTATGGTACCTCGTACAATAAGTGAAGCGATCTGAAATATTATATATGCTAATTAGAAAACCAATTATAATCTAAATAATTGTAAATAGTGGAATTATTTAAATAATTTAAAACAATTGAATGATATTTCTACCTGTGAGAGTTGCCCATAATGATTATTGTTAACAATCTAAATAAACTGGTGGACATATATTAAAATAAAAATAAAGTGACATAACATGACCTTCTATCAAAACTGATAATAAGGCGGACTCTATTTAGAGAATATCCATTAATGAAATCCAACATAGATGGATCTGATTGATCCTTATATATTATAAAAATGTGATAATATCTAGGCATATGCCCCTATCATAAACGTCCTAATCATTTAATACATGCAATAAATAAATGTTGTGAATCATATATAAAATGTGAAAAATGTGTAAAAAATGTGTAAAAAATGTAAAAATGTGAAAAAGAGTGCTCTCACTGTTCCACCATTAATTTAAAGGATGCTGTAAGAGATGACAGTGAAAAAGTGTAAATGAATGAATGGTGCATGGAAAACTAAACCTTGAGGGACCTCATAATCCCTTCGTGATGTGATGGTTGCCCTTGCTCTATAAATCTCAATTAATCTCAATGGGTCCTCGAACATGGTCTCTTGTAATTAACCAAGATGTCCTACTTAAAGGATAAAACTTAAGGAAAAGAACTAATGGGTGAAACCATAAATTCATACTTGATTGTGATGGTGAAGAGCTCTAAAATAATCATAAAATCAATTAGTCAATTATATGTATACAAACGAGGCACTAAATCTAAATAGCCTCAAAAAACTCATTTTAAGGGACTACCTATCCCAGTATGACATATAAAATAGAGGCAATGGCTCTAAATGGCCTCATAATTCTCATACCAAGGGACTAGCTGTCCCTGTATTGACAGTGGGCGCCGCACGGCTTCCCTACCTGAAAGAACGGGATAGAGTTGTACCCCTGGATATGAGGAATTGATGGGAAGGAGGATAAGGGGGTGCATGGGGATAGATGGATATGAACTTAAGATAAAATCATAATTTCTTATAAGATTCATTTAGGAGACCATAGAATGATGACCTGAAGTCCATTCAGACGTTCTCACTAAAGTTCATCCCTGGTTGGAATCTCCATAGGTAAGGGAAAAAACTTACCTGCCCCGGGGTAGCTCTCTTAAACCTACGACACCAGGTATTCTCTGGGGGTCTCCTCTCAGGTACTGACCTGGCCCACACCTGTATGGCTTCCAAGAGCGGACGGGTTCGGGCTCATCCAGGTTGGTGTGGTCGTAGGTGAGTCGTACTCCATGGGTCATGGTAATTCTCCCTGCAGAAATGGGAGAATGTTAGTATACACATATTATAAGTATTATAAGAACCATTTAATTTTGAATTCTTGGCTCAATCCATACGGGGCTAAGGAGTTCAAATCAAATATGTGTTCCATTTCGGCTTTTGCCAGGGTGGACCCTTCATCATGTTTCCTCCAATGTGGTTTAGTTTTTTTAATACCACAGAAGCTTTGAATGTTGGAAGTGTCACAGTTATGACAATTCTTAAAGTGTGCGGACATTGGATGTGCCTCCAGGCCCTTTTTAATGTTCCTTAGGTGTTCTGACCACCTTACCTTCAAGGGCCTGGAGGTTCGTCCTACATACTCTAAGCCACATTTGCATTTTATTATGTAGATGCAATTTTTGCTACTGCACGTGATAAACTCATTAATCCTCACCTCCTTCCCATTGGTCGAAATATATTTGTCTATTTTATTTGGACCCTTTGTATTCTTGCATAGTGTGCACATACCGCACCGATAGAAACCTTTAGATATTATTCTAGAAGGGACAGATCTATCATTAGTGAAGGCACTCCTAACTAGATGGTTTTTAAGATTCGGGGCCTTCCTATAAATAAATTTGGGTTGGGTACCTACGTATCCTTCCAATTCAGGGTCTCCGAGAAGGACATTCCAGTGTTTTTTGATGATTTTTTCTATTTCTTTACATTGTCCATTATACTGACTAATAAAAGGTATTTCCACATTTTCCATCTTCTTCTTAGTTTTAGGTATCAACATCAAATCCCTGTCCATATCTCTTACCTCTTCTACAATCTTATCTAAAATCTGTTCTGTGTACCCCTTATCTATAAATTGGTTCTTCATACGGGAGGCGTGAGTGAGGTAGGTCGATATATCCGTGCAGTTCCTCCTCAATCTCATAAATTGCCCTTTCGGGACATTTAGGAGCCAACGGGGATGGTGATTGCTGGATCGGGGTATATAAGAGTTGGTGTCTGTTTCTTTTGTGAAATTCTGTGTTTTTAGCATTCCCCCCTCTACATATATATTCAGATCTAAATAATTTACAGATAGATCACTAATTTCAAATGACAACCTAATATTGCGGTCATTGTCATTCAAAATCACGCAGAAAGCATCTAGCTCCTTCTTTGTGCCTCCCCATATGAACAGTATATCGTCGATATACCTGTGCCAGGAGACCAGATTTGTCCCTCCTGTGGGTATGATGTCTTTTTCACAGTATGCCAAAAATAAATTGGCATAACAGGGGGCAAATCTGGTCCCCATGGCTGTGCCACATAGTTGGAGGTAAAAGTCATCCTCAAATTTGAAGTAATTATGCTTTAGGATGAAAGAGATCCCCTCTATAATAAATGGTATTAACTCAGGATCTGTATTTGACAATCTAAGATAAAATTCCACAGCCTCCAGTCCTTTTTCATGTGCTATGATGGTATAGAGGTAGGAGACGTCTGCAGTAATCAGTCTCCACCCTCCACGTACGGAGGAGACAGACGCACGGGACGGCGCACGGAAAGTTAGAGGTGGTCTATGGTGGTGTAAGTCAACGTGAGCACGGATTAGCAAGGGGAGTGACTGGGGTTTTGGTGGGTGTTCCTTGCTACGTGCGTGCGTATATTTGTGGTCGCGTTTGAAAACGGAAGTCTGAATACGAACCTTAAACACTAACTTTCTAGCATGCTGTCCCTGAACGGAAAATATCTACTGGGTTCTTTCAGCTTGCACAATCAAGGGACCTTGGACACTTATTTGAGATATTGCTTTTCAGCACTTATTAATATTTTTCTATTCTGGTTAAGGAATTGTGGCAATGATTAGTAATAGTTGGTAACCAAATTGTTGCAATTTTTCATTTACTTAGTTGTGCCAGTCATCTTAAAAATCCATTTAGCTATATAATATCTACCATATGATATAGTGGCACATTTTCCTAACTTAAATGAAACATTAATGTGAAAAGGGAAGGTTTTATATACATTTAAGCACACAACTATTTCACCTATACCTACTTATATTGTTCATTTTTTATGTTTTCATATTTTATTTTATTTTACCATAGAAAGAAAAAAAATGTATTGGACAGTTACTTATAAAGCTATCTAATGTGCATAATACAAAATGAAGGATGGTTCTACATACTGTGTAATGTGCTACTTAAGAAACATGACAATCACACCATTTTGCAAAGTAAAAACTTTTGACATAAAATTTCACAGAAAGACAACAGCAAACTTCTAAAAAGTTAATAAAAAAAACAGATGAGCAAAATGCTGATAAAAATACCACAAAAGTATCTGAATTTTATGTCTGTAGAGATGTTTTTAGGGTAGGAAAAGGGGTGTTTGATGCAGGAAAGGTGCTGATATTCTAACCAAGTAAAATGCAAGCACCTACTAATTAATAAAAGTCAGTGGTTGCAGACAGCTTGATTATAGAGATTCTGGTTTCAAATGTCCCAAGTTCTTTAGGGTAATTAGCAAGATCTGTAGCTTTTTCTCAAAAACAAAAGGTAGAAAAATATAATAATATGACAAAGTGACATAATTTTGAAAAAGGGCACGCACCGCCCGAAACGCGTTAGCCGGAGTTTTGGCATCAAAGATTTTTACTAATTATCCAGGAGGGACACACCAGGCTATCGGTCTTTCCATCTCACCACCGTCTGGACCTTTGTGGTGCACGTGAACCTGGCTCTCTGCCTCCAGGATACGAGTCTTTGTCAAATTTTGGACATATATCAATTACTACTTATCCAAGTATATTGTTTATGTATTTTTATCCATCATGTTTTGTACCATTTGATTGTATGTCATATTAAATATTGTTATATTTTTCTACCTTTTGTTTTTGAGAAAAATCTACAGATCTTGCTAATTACCCTAAAGAACTAGGGATATTTGAAACCAGAACCTCTATAATCAAGCTGTCTGCAACCCTTCACTGACTTTTATTAATTAGTAGGTGCTTGCACCTTACTTGGTTAGTATATCAGTGCCTTTTCCTGCATCAAACACCTCTTTTCCTATTGTCTAGTTTGGAGGATATAGCTCCAGGTGCAGGGAAAGGAAGCAGATTTTTTAGCGCAAAAACATTCTCCACCTCTCTTTTTATTTTGATGTTTGTAGGGTGTTTATTTGAACCAAGGTTGGGGCACATTATTAATTTAACAATATTCAGATTTTTTTAAGCAAAACAGAACATCCTTCATCTTAGTGACATGCTTGTTACTCCTTTGCAGCAGATGATATCTGTGACTATTTGTATTTTTTATGGTGACTATTCAAATTTTTATATCTGCTTTAAATGGCCTTTCAACAACAAAGGGCCTGATCCAGACCTACAATCATGATACGTGTATTTACGCCAGTGTGCCTCCGATGCACTCCCTTAGGCACTCCCCCTGTTCATACTTACTTTTGCCGTCTTACGCTGAGCTACCCTAACTTTTCCACGCCTAGCCGTTGCCATCGTAAAGCTCCTTGCATAGTTACGACGCTTAGCACACCCATACTGTTTAAATGGCTCACCCCACCCTCGGTGCGTATTTATGGCTTTCGTATGGCAGGCACGCCCCCTCGAGCGTAGTAACGAAGCCGGTACGCTCAAGGCCCATACGCTCAGACTTTCGTAGCATAGCATGAGCGTAACATCTGCCCCGAGCACACGCAGTAAGTACAAATGGTCATTTTTATGCTTACGACCATCGTAAGAACGCACCTGAGCGTAGGTCTGGATCAGGCCAAAAGACTGCAATTTGCATTATAATATTGCCCCCACTAAACATCAATTTTTTGATTAAAGAAGTTATTAAGCAATGAGATTTTTAAAAGGTTTTCAGAAATTAATTGCTTGACTAACATTGGGAAGATTTTGTAGGTAGAAAATGTTTAAGAATTTCATCATAATTTTTAAGACATTGTTTGAGCTATGTTTTTTTTTTATACAAATATGGTACACAATCATGTAGTTAACAGTATTATATACAAATGCTTCTTATCTTTTCTCAGTTGTAATGATTCAGTAAATATTATAGTATACCTGTACAATCTTTGAAAAGTTATATAAACAAATACATATTTTTGCTGTTTAGTTATGTCAGAAAGAAAATATAATTGTATATGCATATTTTCTACGGTCAATAGGTCAAAGTAGTTGTTTTGGAGTTGATATAATTGGTGCCTTTCATTATAATACATCCCTAAAGAAATGCAAAAATAACTGACTACTATAGTTATTTAGAGAATCATTTCATATTCATATTAAGGCAATGCTAGTGCTTATGGGATTTTATGCATCAGTAAACAATGTATTCAGGTTTCTTTATTGCCATGAGGTCAGAAATATGAAAAGATATCTAACAAACCCCAAGTTGACACAAGTCAAGTTAGCACAAGGAAGTGGTAAGTATTGAACGTTTTCTTCAGGTCATATAAATATAATGAAATCATATTTGTTTGTATATAAATAAGAGTTGACAGAAAAACGGTTCTTAAAATTTATACAGAATTATGCCGAGTACACACTATAGAATTATTGAGTTCCATGCAATACAAAATATTCCAGCTGAGAAATCAGAATTTAGGCTTCTGAAGATGTCTTTCTCCCAATAAATCCATATTTAAGCAAGAGAAAAATAGATAAAGGATAATATAAAAATCAATATCAAATAAAGAAATAAAAACATCCCTTAACCCCTTAAGTTGAACCCCTTAAGTTGAAGATCCCTGTACCCTAGTGCATGGGATGTAAAAGGGATCAAACCTACAGAGGTGCTTGGAAGCCCAGGAGACGCGGTGGAATGGCCGTGGAGGAAAAAGTAGACACCGAGGGAGAGGGACAGCTAGCCCAAAACACATTATTTCTCCAGCACTTTATAATGCAGCAGACTCTCTCTCTCTCTCTCTCTCTCTCTCTCTCTCTCTCTCTCTCTCTCTCTCTCTCTCTCTCTCTCTGACGGTACTACTGTACTTCCAGACTTTCAAGCACTTTATTGGGTTGGATTCTGTTTTCATCACATGCATTGGGTTACAGGGATCATCAGCTATTAATTAATGTTTATATTCCCCATTGAAGCTGCCATAACCATTGGTGATACCTCTGTTTCCTCCTACCCTCAATTTCACTGCCTAGGTGTCATTCTGGACTCCTCACATATGTGTCCTCTCTCATTCTTGTCGCTTCCACCTATGCAGCATTGCAAGCATCCGTCCCTTCCTCACCAATGAAGCTCATCCACTCTCTAGTCATATCACGCATCGACTACAGCAACCTCCTCCTCATTGGTCTCCAGCTCACCCGTCTTGCCCCCCTTCAATATATACTTAATGCTGCTTCCAGGCTCATCTTCCTCTCACGCTGCTCTACCTTGGCATCTCCTTTTTGTCAACCCATTCACTGGCTTCCCGTCCAATTTAGACCTCTCTGTAAACTCTTTACCCTCACTTTTAAGGCCATCTCCTCATCCACTGCTCCCTACCTCTCTTCCCTCATCAACATGCAGACCTCTTCCCACATCTCCATTCTGCTAACCACCGCTGTCTGACCTCCTTACTGATCACCACATCTCACGCCCTTGTCCACGACCTCTCCCATTCTGCACCTCTGCACTGGAATGACCTCCCTTCTTTAGTCAGACCCATTCACTGGCTTCCCGTCCAATTTAGACCTCTCTGTAAACTCTTTACCCTCACTTTTAAGGCCATCTCCTCATCCACTGCTCCCTCACATTGCAGGTCTTCAAACGCTCACTCACGCACCTGTTCAGGCTAGCCTACCCCTCCTCCACTTAACAGTCTCACTGCAATCTACACCTATCCCTTCTTTTCCTTCCTTCCCCCTCTCCTCCGTTCAAACCAGCAGTCCACTTCCTTCCTCCTTATGTCTTCTATAAATTCATCCCTCCCACTTAGTGTGTTAGCTCATGTGAGCAGGACCCTCCACCCTAGTGTTGTTCCCTTCTCCACCACTCCCACCTTATTTTACCCTCTTGTCCCCCTCTGTTAACCTTTTACCCCCATCCCCCACCTGGTGGCTCCCTCTCAATATCTCACTGCACTTATCCCCTCTCCATGATCTGCTCTGTATATTTGTACTTTATTTTGTTGTTGTAATTTGTACAACGCTGCGGACTCCTTGTGGTGCTTTATAAATAAATGATAATTATAAAATATTTATTTATTTTATATTTATCATTATATGTATTTTAGTATATGTCTAGTAAAGTTTGATTTTATTGAGTTCCAATATCATTCTTTCTTAATTTCTCCTGCATACAAATGGATTTATTGCAAAAGCCTAAATTCTGATTTCTCAGCTGGAATGTTTTGCATTGCATAGCCCATGAGAACTATTTTTTTTAGTTACACATTTAAATTGATTGCCATTTTTATATTTATTTTTTTTACCTTCAATAGATTTGCTATCAGTGCCTTTTAGCACATAATTTTTTACATATTTCACACTTGTCCAACAATAATATCCTCTAGTGTGCTTAAATAATCCAACTTAAGCTGTGCCAGCCGCATTAGGTTGGCACAAAGCAGTTTGGAATGCAGTGATTATTGGGTTGTGTGTAAACGCTAACATTTTCCTGGTTATCAGACAGTATTGTCGGGAAAAGCATAACAATGAATACATATCAATACTTAATGACTTTATAGTATGCCTTGTGTACATTAGCATTCAAAACTAGTTTGTTATTATTTGTTACTGTTGTTTTTATTGCCAATAAAACATAGAACACTATTTTGTATATGTGATGATGTAGCCAGAGGGAGAAATACCTGGGGTGTAGCAGTGTCTAACAATAACTGGAAGGGCCACATCTCAAACAGCTACATTGACAGCATTGCAAGACAATGCCATCCATAGTGTGAAACTTTGTAGTGGGCAAGAGTGCTATAAATGGCTTTACAACACTTATTTTTACAGATAAGTAAATATTATCAGTCAAATAAACTAATTCCAGTTTAAGTACCTGATCCAGGCTTAAATGGGATTTCCTCAAGAGTTGCTTAACTCAGCACACTCCCCTCTTGCATGTGAAGTTTAGTTGACTTTCATGTACATAACATCACCTTAACTTTTCTGCACGTGCCATTGTGTTTGCGGAATGCTCTGATGCAATGTGTGTAAGTACCTAACCAAGCCCATAGAGTCCAATTTAAATGTCTCCCCACTCATACACTGCACATTATATAACATATGGAGGGCTGTCATGCCCTGACATACAGAACTCTGAACGTACAGAAACTAGTGCTATATGATCAGAGTTCAGATGCGTAACAGCTGGTATGCGCATGCACAGTACAGGCAAAGCCTGATTTACACATGCGGTTTGTGTAAGTTGACTGTCATTATAAGTTCTGGAACCTGTCCAAAAGTGAGGAAGTCTGGAACTTGTCACCATTTAGTGTGGTCTATGGAAAGCAGACAAGGTAGGGCTTGTTGGATATTTAAATATTTGCAAATAAACATCATCTAACACTGATATAAAAAATAAAAAAGATAAAGAAAAAACCTTAAGAATAGGAGCTGGACAAATTGAAAGGGTCTTCTTAGAGAAATACAAAGAAAAAGGAGTGGTACCAGCTCTTGATTTGGACAGACTGCATAGGTGCTATTGAAAATTAGTGAAGTAATATCCCAGAAGCTATAAAGGAGAAGACACTCCTTAAAAAGGCAAACTAAAAGAAGAAATAAGCGCTCTGGAGTAAATTCACTAATACTTTATAATAATGAAAATATTCATAGTAATAAACATCATAAAACATAGTAAAAACACTGTTGTTAACCTTAAGACAAGCCACAGCTGTTGATCAGGCATCCAGGGTTTGATAGTAAGAGAGAAGATTAAGTTGTTGAATAATAGAGTTGATAGTGTAGCTAATAATAGCTTACAGCAAATTGTGGCAGAGAATGACAATGGAGTAGGAGCAGTGTCTTCAATATATTGGCGAGTAGCTCCTCAATTGTTCTCATATAGTAATAATATTTTCTTAGAGAAATGTTATGCCAATTCATAAATATCAGTCAGCTTTCACTAATAAATGAGTGTTAATGTTGTAGTAACATTAAAATATGTGCTATGCCAATACATAGAAACCATTAATTCTTCAAATAAATAATCATTGTCCATTTCACATAGAAAAAAACGTACAAAGATGTAGACTTATGTTTAAAAAGGACACCAAGTCTATTGTCCAAGTCAGTGATAACACAATTGGAAGTAACTATCCTTGGGCTATGTAATGACAGCACTGTACTTGTAGAGAAAAATATATATTATTGTATAGCAATGACAAGAATCTAAATAGGATTCTGACAAAGGCTCAATGTCAAGAGGATATATATTATCAAAATAGAACCTTACTCAGGGGACAACATTACTTTTAACATATTCTCTTTGTTTCTGTTTTCAGTTGTGAAACATGCTAGTCTACTGAGTCACTTTCTGTGTCTTGTCTAGTTACTCTAAATTATGTATATATATAGAATCCAGTTCCTCCTCTTGAACTTAGACTATAAATCTAACTGCTAACAGTGGAAATCTTATCTATACTATCTGGATGTTTTTTTTACCCCCACATACTATAGCCACACATTAACCCCCCTCCATACTTTAATCTCCAATAAGCTTTTTTTTAGTTTTCTTACCTGTTTTATGTCTTCCCCTCTCTTTTTCCTCTCCCTCCGTCCTCTGCGACGCCTCTACTTCTGAATGACGCTGACGTGACTACATCCAGCGTCTCGCTGATAACGGCACTGTGTTGCCATAGCGACGCAGCAGTCCGGGCACTGTGTATGTGACAATAAGGGTGTCCAGGAATAATACTATTTCTATAGTTATATTAACTAGCGTACAAATTTATTGTAACTCTAGAAATAGTATTATTCCCGGACATTGTACCGTCTCAGAGAGAAAAGGGTGCTTTTAACAGCAACTAATTATAAACATATTCAAAATATAATTATTTGGAAAAATCAAGTTGTATTATTCACATAATCATCTTAAGAGCTTAGAGTATGCAGGGTTTCCGACAAATGCTGGAGTGCTAGAAAGGTATCACAGAAAGCATAAACCTTGTTATGCTTTTGTATCCACATTATCAACACTGTGTTCCAGAGCTTTAATAATACCTGTCCAGTCAAATAGTCAGTAGAGACATTTTACCTTATATTGCAGGATCCAGATAATGGGTAGATCCAGAACTACGTGTGTGCGTACATATTTTCGCGGAGCGTATTTTCGTACACGTAAGTTCGCTAACTCCCCCCGGCACACCCCTTGCACGGACGTATTTTTTCAAAATACGCTACCCAAAACCTAACTTAACTTTTCCAAACGTAATACGTCCGCTCCGCGAACGGACGTACTGACTACGTGAACGTACGCAGCTTAGCA
>WWET01000042.1:468850-479239 GCA_011038615.1 Limnodynastes dumerilii | reverse complement strand
CCCGCGCGTAAGTATATAAGTGAGACATACGTGAATCACCTATACGTCCAAAATTACGCTACATGAATGTGCGTATTTTCTATGGTGCGCATGCGCAGTGCGTTCTAAACTGCGAATTTACGTCTCCGCCACGCGTAAATTTGTGGAAAAGCGTAGTTCTGGATCTACCCCAATGTCTGTCACATCCAAATATAAGATTCATTAACTACCAAAACCGCACAAAACCCCTAAATATGTTCAGATGTTCCACAATAAGAAGGTGCATAGAATTAAAAATATTAACTCTAATTTGCAAATAAAAATAAAAATAAAAGATAGAGGGGAAAAGAAAGGGGGAAATATGACACCTACATAGACATAGTGGGCTGGATCCAGATTTAAGTAGGAGCTTGAAATTAAGGACCTGATTCACACTTAAGAATCTTCTTAAAAGAAGAACTTAAATTCACTCCTGGGCTAAACCATGTTGTTTTCGGGGGATCAAGTTAATTGTATTATAATAGGAATACATCTTTGAATTGCTTACTGAAAACAGATACTGACCAGCTTTACTATTACACTGTTATTTAGACTTGGGCTGGGAAATATCACCTCTCAACACTAGTACTGTTTGCAACAGATGAAATATGACTCCCCTGCAATCAACATGGTTTAGCCCAGAAGTGACTTTAAGTTCTTATTTTAAGAAGATTCTTAAGTGTGAATCAGGTTCTAAAAGAGGAAAGTTACTCTTGGGTTAAACCATGTTGATTTCAAAGAAGTCATATTTTATCTGTTGCAAACAGTATTAGAGTTAAGAGGTGATGTTTCTAGGTCCAAGTCTAAATAACAGTGTAAAAGTAAAGCTGGTCAGTATCTGTGTGCAGTAAGCAATTCAAAGATATATCCCTGCATGCAAAGAATACGATTAACTTGACTCCTCCCTGAAATCAACATGGTTTAGCCCAGGAGTAACTTTCCTCTCTTAGGGCCGTATTCAGAGATTTTTTTTTTTTATGTGCGCAATTATATGCACGGCCAGAGCAAGGAAACACTCACCAACAACCCCGACACTCCCCTCTCCCTGATGTGTGGTCGGTGACTTACGAGTCCCTAGACCACTCTATTCCGTGTGTACTTGCGAGCATACATGTGCTCCACTCGTGTGATTCTTTATAACCGCGTCTCCACGCGTTCATTTAAATGCCTCCCACCACCCACTTTTATGTAAATTTTCAGGTACAGATTTCTATGCCACCCATTCACACGTATGTACCCAAGTGCAATTCACATGCCTGTGCCTAAAGCACTTACTAGCGTATATTCAACGTAACTTATGTAAATAAAGTTTTACGCATGCGCAGTTGATCTGATCCTAAAAATACGCACGGAACTCCCCCTGAAAATGGTTCTCTGAATGCGGCCCTTAATTTCAAGCTCCTTCTTAAGTCTGGATCCAGCCCAGTGTCAGCAACTGACCCTTATTTCTGCACACTTCTGAAGTAATATATATAGTGATATATAAGAAAAAAATCACCAGTAAAATACAATAAAACCAATTATTTTAATTAACAATTTTAAAAAAGCAAGAAAAAATTATTATTCAATGACATGCAAGCAAATTATTTTTATAATAATCCGTTCGCATTTGCCCTTCTTTTGATGGGTGTGTTCATGCAAATGGCAAAAGATTTCCGCAAAATTTCCGTTCTTTAATTACGTATGTAATTTTACGTACGTTTTATTAGTCACTCTTAAGTGTGAATCAGGTCCTTAGTGCACAAAAATGGGTTGAAATAGAAAATTTGTTGCACAAAAAGGGGTTTGATTTTTATTTTATTGTAACTTGTGTATGTTAATTGGTTATGTGAGTAATCACATTTCTGGTATATATTCTTACTATTTCTGCTCAAATCAAGTCCGTTCTAAACACAATGGGTTAATTCTCTGGTGTATCCCAATTACATGGTGTGTAAATAGAGGAGGACGGACCAAGTAGAATCATGCATTCCTTCTGACGAAATCTCTGGGCATTTGAGATGAAACGCGTTAAGGTGAACCATAATTGAGTTGCCAGACCCCTAGCACACCTGGACTATCAAATAGTGCTTCCATGGGACTCCACCTAATTAATCTTCAGTTACGAGACGCTGCCTTCCACACTGTCCCGGAACCACAAGGCTTTCGAGAAGCCATACGGCACTGCTTGCCTCCAATTACCGGACAATACTAACACGTGTTAGCAGCAGACAACACCGGACCTTGCTTCTGAAGCCAAACCACGGATAGCCTTTGCTCAATATCTATTCCGGGCAGCAACTGAGCATATACCTGCCGAACTGCACCTCTTATCGGACACACGCTGAGCGGACGCCGAGACCTGAAGAGGTTTGAACTTCTGTTTAAAGCATATCTGTACCGTGTCATGAGAATAAGCACTATCTTGGCAGATTTTACAAAGCTCCAATCTGGAGAGCAACTTTAAACCGGAGGCTCCCACAGTTGGTCCTGCTATATGTCGCTTTAGGCTCTAATACAGGTCCATTCAATCTGTTAACATTGTAACTTTCCTTCACTATGTACCACGATATCCTAGGAAGCAATTAAATTCCAGTTATCTATACGGGGACTGTAACCACTGAGCTTTTAGTATAATCTTTTATACAATTGGTGATCATATATTTTATATGTTGTATTTCAATAAATTGTTTTAATTAAGTTTAACAGGAGCCATTCTGCATATATCATTTCCTCTCACTGCGACTAATGCTCACCTAGCACATCTTTCCTCTATATAATAATTTAGTATAGAAAATAATTGTTGTTATATAAATACGCACCGTGATCCCACTATGCCAAGAGAAACATGGTAACAACTTTCCCTAACTTAGCAAGCTAAGCCAGGGTTTTTAATGTCCATTCACACACGCATAGATATGTTACAGAACCCAACACCAGTCTAAAGATTGTGGAAGGATGGGGGGCAGAAAAAGTCATTGCAGGAGGGAGAGGGAATGGAGGGGGCCCAGGGTGACAGCCTCAAGCAAGGGCTGGCATGAAAGTTGGCCAGTTCCCCCATCTACGTAATTAAACCGATGGAGTGGCTGAACCATTATGTCGACAGGTCTGCAGCCAAAATCTTGAGTTTGGGTTTCACAGAAGGGTTCAAACTACCTATTAAAGGCACAGTTTCCGTCAGGGTACATCAGTTCTTTAGAGTTTCCTGACGAATTGAAGAAAAAATTGAATAAACAATTATTACTGGGTCGTATGCGTGGTCCTTTCAGTAATCCTCTTTTACAGGACATGACTATTTCTCCTATTGGAATTGTTCCCAAAAAGCCTCCGGGAAGTTTCGACTGATACATCTGTCATATACCAGGGGAATTCAGTTTATGGTGCTATACTGGAGGATTTTTCAAATGGTAGGTATGAATCATTCGAGGAGGTGCTAGAAATGGTGCTTACATCTTGTGGGATTTTAATAGCGCTAGTATTTGGCCAGCCCCGCCGATATCATCCACTGAGTTACGGTTACAAACAGATGCGTCAGGGTCCAACGATTTTGGGGCCTACTTCAACGGCCATTGGTGCACTGCACCCTGGCCTGAGTCGTAGGTCACTCAAGGCCTAACCTGGTACTGCTTGAGCTCTTCCCAATCTTTGAGGCAGTTGAGATATTGTCCTCAGATTTTCACAATAGAGAAATAGTGTTTCTCTTCTATAATCTGGGGGTAATTCAGGCAGATAACAAACAAAATGCCTCATCACCGCCAGAAGGCTGTCTGCTAAAATGCTTAGTTTGAGATGTCTGGAACTCAACATTCTATTCAGTTAGCCAGTCATGTCCCTGCAGTAGAAAACTAGTTTTCAATGGAACAGGAAGCTGATACCATTGGCAGACTCAGAGAATACCAAATGTCCTTCCCATGTTCGGAAGATAATCAAGCTGGGGGTCAAGGGGTCAACCATGCATCCTGCTCGATTTTGCCTGGTACAAGTTTAGAGCAGGTAAATCGTGAGTGGTAATGACAATGATAGCAGATATTTATTTATTTTTTTTACTTTATAGGGAGCAAGGTATCAGTAAAAGTTTTGCTGTTAGGTGAGCTTTAAAGGGTTGGTTTAGAAATTGGCCTTTATTGCCTGATGCTTGGGGGGCAAGTTAATGGCCCAGATCCAGAACAACTCTTTTGTGCGAATTTATGCCTGGCGGACATGTAAAATCACGATTTTGCATGTACTGCATGTGCATAACAGATGACACGCTATGTAACGTAACTCTGAGCGTATGGGTCATTCACGTATTTGCTGCGTAAATTCGTACGTGTGGGCGTGCCTATTTTACGTGTGCCAAAAGTAAGTCTAAAATATGCAATGTAGGCGGGGGTTTTCATTTAAAGTGTACAGTATGGGCGTGCTTAGCTACGTAAGTCCGTGTTGCCCATCCATACGTGTGCGGACGACAGCGGTTAGGTGGCCAAAAGTTAAGGTAGGGTTTGGAAAGCGGAAAGCGGTCAAAGTACGTACATTCAAGGGGTGTTCCTAGGGGAGCGTATAGAAGGTAGGCACGTGTAAATACGCTAGAAAACGGATTGCAAGCGGAGTTCTGGATCTACTCCAATATGTTAAAAAAGTTCATTTCTGCTCTCTCTATTGTTTAATTTAATGCTTATGAGGAACTGCTTTTTTCAAGGGCATTTACATTTACATTTTCTGGAGTATTCAGGGTGGGCAAGTTGGTTTTAAAAAACAAGACATTGTGCAACACAGGGCTAATTGCTTTGTAGGCGTTTATAGCAAGTGACAGCATAGTATGTAAATTGCGTTTCAGAAAGACTGATAAATTAGGCAGGGGTAAGTGGTTGTCTATGCACTATACTAGTTGCAACTAGTTTGCCCAGTTTGTCTAGGGACTAGGTTCTCTGAATTAAGGCCAAACCAGCATTGGCCAGTGTGGTTTGTTCACGAGGATGGTAGCGCTCTCACAAGATATCAATTTAAGTTGGTGTTTAGATATCTGGAAACTGTCCGGTTTCCATCCAAATGAATTTGGCACACAATAGTTCCATATCGGGGCTGTCACGGCTGCAGATAAAGCTGAATTATCTGGCGAGGTGATCCTCCAGCTTGACGGTTGGGAGTTCAATTGTTACCAACGTTACATCCGACCAGAGTAGGACCTGGAATAACAGCATTAACTTCAGAAAGTTTTATCGTCTTTAGATTTTTGATTTTTGCCTTCTGTTGTATTAAAATATGGCATACCTTGTATGAATCCCAATTTCCTCAAGTGCAGCTGTAAGCCATCATTCCTTATTTTCTCTGAAGCGTCAGTACTTCTTTTGCTTGCCTGGTCCCTCAGGAGGCACAGAGTGCCTTTTCCTGCAAGTTTTTCCTCCTCAAACCATAGCTAAAATCTTTTCAAGTCATATTCAGAGGTTTTTGTGCTTGGTTTTTCACCACCGCTCTGAGGCTTTGGTCCTGTTACTATTCCTCATCCTATTTCTCATTTTATTCAAATGCGAATTGTATGACATAAACAATTTTCATGATCCTTAATTATGCTTGCTCATTAAAAAATATTGATGCTCCTTGTAAATGTGTAAGTCCAAAATTCTTTCAGTAATATAATATATACAGAGCTCTCCAAATAAGTATATAAAACTTGCTGGGGAACTCTAACAAGACATAGAACAATCCAGAAAACACAGGTACCCCTATTCTTCAGATCTAATTAAATCCATTTCACTGCAGCACACTCGCAATAAGCCAGCAACAAACCATAACACCCCCTTGTCTGGGATAGCAGCTGACAGGGAGTGCTGTTTCAGAGTGGCTATTTTGGAGACTTGGGGACCTCTGCTGGGGATGAGCTTTCAAAAAACATGACATATGACTTAAAGTTGGGGCTCTGACAGTTTTAGAGTTAGGACCTCCAAAATAGAGAAGCCTTGAAAGTGGCTGGTGGCTTATCATGTAATGTCATGTCATGATGCATGTAACTAATTCTTTGACTTTTATTTTAAATATAGAAAGTTATGGTTAGTATCTGGGTAGTTGCAAGATATATATATATATATATAAATAATGACACAAGGAGTCAGAAATCTGGACCACATTTCTGACTCCTTGTGTCATTATTTATACTTTTAAAAGACACCAAGTGCCGGACATCTTTCCTATATATATATACACACACACACACACACAATATATTCACACTAATATGTATCTATATAGATGTATCTAAATATACATGAAAAAGTGTCAACGCATGTGTGTATGTGTGTATATATATATATATATATATATATATATATATATATATACACATTTGCAGAAGATAGAAGTCACTCATAAGACTTTTCAGAGAAAACTAGCCTTCCCGGCTCAGTATTTTATTTTCACCGACGTTTCAATCAGCTTCGTAATTTTAATCAAGGTATCCAATACAGTAAAAGAGATACACCCCACAATCCCCACATCACATCTATATATAACCTAAAAAATGATGATTAAGCTTACCCCTGCTGCAAACCGCGAGGCGCCTCTGGTCCGGAACTCGGCGCATACCCCGTTTCCTGTTGCCTGCACTACGACCAGGGGAGGGAAGCAAGAGGTCCCGGCCATCACTGGCATATCAGTTGCTAGGTAATCGCTATCAACAATAAAAAATAAAAACAACAGATTAGAGAACCAAAGAGGCATAATGTAGATAGTTACTAATACTACATCAAAGGATATATGTACATCAATACAATGTATGGTCAGAGGAAGGTATGCAACAGATCAAAAGGGACTCATTTTGAGGTTTAAAAGTACTAGAAATTACTGATCAAATATTCACCAGTATGAGCAGAGTGAATTATAAGAAACAATTCAAAGAGAGAGATTCATTTAAACCCAAGGGGGCAAACGCATGCAGTATAAAGATCCACTGACTCTTTTTGTAGTCTCTCCCAGATTTTTGGACTGTGCATATACAGTACCAGTCAAAAGTTTGGACACACCTTCTCATTCAATGGTTTTTGTTTATTTAAATTATTTTCTACATTGTAGATTAATACGGAAGACATCAAAACTATGAAAGAACATGTATGGAATTATGTTGTCAACAAAAAGTGTTAAACGAATCAAAATATGTTTTATATTTTAGATTCCTCAAAGTAGCCCCTTTTACTTTGATGACAGCTTTACACACTCTTGGCATTCTCTCAGATCTGATGCTCTTGGTGGTGGAGGAGGCAGGGAGAATTGTACAAGAGTCAAAAAATTTAATTGTAACATTTGAACGGACACATAAAGACCCTTTATTGTCTGACAGAAAGAATGACTGGTTCGGTAAATTACAGACCCGGGTTGAGACTTACCATACCAATATAATTAAATTTAAAAATGAAAATAAAGAAAAGGTGCTAAGGGACTACGCTGAAAATCGCGTTTATCCCTGGCTTTCAGGGGCGCAATACCAGGATAGACAAAGGTTCAATTACTCTAACCAGAGGGGACAACAATGCCGTGATATCACTGACCCTTCTAGTGGTGACAGCTCTGCTGCCTCTGACGGAGACAATGTTACAACATATAATAGGGGTTTTCAGGACAAACCTCCTTTAGAGACCCCTCCAGGGGCACACAAAAAAAGAGGAGCAGGACGAGGAGGGGCGGCCAGTGCCGCAGAACCCGTCACCAGATCCCGAATGCAGGCACTGAAAGTTTAATTTTTAATCTATCAAGTCGTGACGGAGGCTTAAAAGGGAGTGTTATATAAGGGTCTTTCCTTTATACCATCTCAGGGTTTTGACCCCTTTGATTGGAAAGTGGATTTGTTCCGCCTTAACAAACATTTGAAACTTAAAGAATTCTTTCAAAATCACCAGCAGAAGCCATCTACAATTCCTGCTCAGTACCAACAATTTAAAGAAAAATCTAGATTCGACCATCAGTGGCAAAACATAGAAACATAGAAACATAGAAAGTGACGGCAGATAAGAGCCACATGGCCCATCTAGTCTGCCCATTTGTTTATTGAAAACTATACTGACCCTAGACCCTATTTACCCTCAATTTGGGTTTCAATTTAGGATACCCTTATATTTATCCCAAGCATGTTTAAATTGTGCTACTGTATTGGCCTCAACCACCTCAGATGGGAGAATATTCCATTTATCTATCACCCTTTCAGTGAAGTAATTTTTCCGCACATTTGCTTTGAATCTACCACCCTCCAGTTTGTATCCATGCCCTCGTGTTCTACCCCTCCATTAAATGTTTTGTGTGCTTATTAGACGACTCTATTATGAAGACTCCCCAGGCTCTCCCCAATCTGGGTCAGAACCTACCTCTCTCTGAGAGACAAGCATTGAAAGATCTTGCTTCTTACGATGACATTATCATCCACCCGGCTGACAAAGGCGGGGAAGTGGTAATGCAAAACATCACAGATTATCGATCGGAAATAATTTGTCAATTGAATGACATGGCTACATATTGAAATTGACTTCAGATCCTACAGTGAGATATAAAACTGAATTAGATCATCTGTTGTCTGAGGCTGTTTCGTTAACATTTTTTCCAACATCTGTGGGTAATGCTCTGCTGACTAAGGCGCCTAAAGTACCAATAATTTACACCTTGCCAAAGTTGCATAAAAATGCTGAATGTCCGCCAGACTGCCCTATAATTTCTGCAAGAGGGTCCCTCTGTCACCCAATACATCTTTTTTAGACTCCTTTCTATAACCATGTGTCCTGGCTATTGCAACAAAAAAAAAATTCCATTCCATCTACTCAATTCGTCCTTTGCACTGTCGATGTAACTGCATTGTATACCAGCATTCCTATTGGCCCAGGCATTGAAGCAGTGAGAAAACTTATTACTGATAATCCACTCTATCTTGGTCCTGATGTAAACTTTTTTATAAAGTTACTGACATATTTTAAGTATGAATTACTTTCTTTTTGAGGGTGACTTTTATGTAGAAATTGCTGGATGTGCTATGGGGTCTCCAGTGGCCCAATCATTTGCCAACTCTTACAAGTACGAAGTGGAACAACAGCTGTTTCTAATTAACCCCAGATGTATGTCGGAACTATTACTATATACAAGATATATTGATGACTTATTGATATTCTGGGGACATCGCTGTACACTAAGGAGATGGACTGGAACACACTCCTATTGGCAGGTAGTCACCACCCACACTCTTCAAAGAAGGGTTTACCATTCTCACAATTTATTAGAGTGTGCCAGGTTAAAAATTACAGTATATCTCTTGACTTACAACTAGACAAAATGCAAGCTAAGTTTACTATCAGTGGCTATGACAATTTAACTCTTCAGAAGCACAAAAGAAAGTGGTTACAATTCCCCGGAACCAATTATTGATACCTAAGAAACAGGTGGATAATCAAGATTATTTACCATGGGTGACCCACTTTAACCGTGCTAGCACTTTCGTAAACCAATCAATTAGGGCTCTCTGGCCAATAGTAAAATAGGGTTCTGCCCTGACCTCTTTAAATTCCAAGAGAGTGATGCCGTGCTATTTACGCGGCCGTAACATTAAAGACATTGGGCTGGATCCAGACCTTGTTAAGTGCATGAACTTAGTTACACCTGGGCTAAACCATGTTGATTTCAGGCGAGTCATATTTCATCTGCGGCAAACAGTATTAGAGTTGAGAGGTGATGTTTCCTATCCCAAGTCTATATAACAGTGTGATAGTAACGCTGGCCAGTATCTGTGTGCAGTAAGCAATTTAAAGCTATATCCCTGCATGCAAAGTATACAATTAACTTGACTCCCCCTGAATTCAACATGGTTTAGCCCAGGTGTAACTAAGTTAATGCACTTAACAAGGTCTGGATCCAGCCCAATATCTATAACTACTTCAACTATCTTACTATTTGGTCCATTATCATTTGATTGTCAAATTCAACATTCTTTTAACCACAATAGCCTCCTAGTGTCATAGAACATGATGCAGACCTACGCTCATGAAACGCTCATGTGCGTAGCGTATTTACGCCAGCGTGCCTCCGATGCACTCTCCTAGGGCCTGATCCAGACCTACAACCGCGAGCGTAGCGTATGTTCGCCCGGGCGTATAAACTTTCACGCCCATGACACTCCCATTGATTGTACCTACTTACGGCCGCTGAACCCTACCCTAACTTTTTCAAGCGTCCGTGCGAATTTTCGTACCGATACGCTGGTTGTACGGGGCTTAGCACGCCCATACTGTACAATTTAAATGACTGTCCCCGCCTCTGTGTAGTAACTCGAGCGTCTGGACTCTCGTCGTACAAAACGCACGCCCCTTGTGCGAAAAATACGCTGAAAATACGCTCGCTGTACGCTCATGTCCTTCGGACGACCAGAAGTTGTCATACTGCACATGCGCA
>WWET01000042.1:430451-454087 GCA_011038615.1 Limnodynastes dumerilii | reverse complement strand
GTTCCAATAGAGTTCCAGTCAGAAGGTATATACTTGTAAGATTGTCCACCTTTCAACTGTCAAAATAACTCCTTTTGTGCTTTAAATTTCCTTCTTTTTCCTTCCCTTTCTACCAGGTGTGTTCCTCTCTTCAAAATGTAAACCTCTAAATAAAACACAAAAACAGAACTTCCTCGTGTAGTCAGACAGATAAAAGTTAAGTAATAGGATTCAAAATCCTACTCACACTATTCTTCTAATGTTTCAAGCCTGTAGTGTGTTCTTTTTTCAGGAATTCCTTTCATTCATCTGCCACTTCTCCAGAGCTTGAGACCTCAGAATCAAAACAAAAGATCGTTGTGCAGACCAGACCACCACTTAAGATGTATCAGTGGTGAGTATCTCACCCTTTCCCTTTATGTCACAAAGCCTTTTTAGGGTCTTTCTCCTCCTAGTTCTGGCATATACGGTTTCTTCCTGAATGTCTCCACTTTAGTACTTCAAAATCAAGACAAAAATTCCTTGTGCAGACCCGACCGCCACTCAAGGTGTACCCACAGTAAGTTATCTACTCACTCGTTTTCTTCTTGCCACAAGAGTTTTTCTAAAGTCTTTCTCCTTCTAGTTTTAGCCTATGCAACCTGCTCTTTACCGAACAGTCAGAATGTCTCCACAATGGAACACACAAAAAAGACAGGACCTCCGATCTTGTGCAGCCAATACAACAGTAAGTAAAACTTTTTTTGAAAACTTCACTCACACTTTCTTTTCTTGATCTAAGCATATATGATGTCTTTCTGTCTCTCCAACAGGTGTTAACCGTTCCACATGGATACTTTTGACTTATTCCCGTATGGATCTCCTTGCTCCCCTATTGGTCCCTTAAAAGGGTCCTGTAGGGGTATCTTTATTCTCTCTAAATACTTCGGGAGAATAGTATCCAAAAATATAATTTATTTTCAATAAAACATACAAATAAAACTCCAAATGTTTCTTTTTACTTCTTAAAACAATATGATTCTAATCTTCTTCCCCTTTAGGGGGGAAGACTGTCCTCCTGTAGTATCCCTGTGCCCTATCCCTCTACCTCTTATTACCCTTATATTCGGTAAGACAGCAAACGGGGCCCCTTCTCTGAAATACTGGATGGGTTGGAAGGAGAGCGACACAGCAGAAACCTCAGGAAAATGACAGAACAAACACCCCCTACCACCAATGCGTTTCAAGTCTGGATTGACTCTTTTTCAAGGTGTACTTAGGGGATCCAGTGCCGTTTCCTTTTATAAGCCCTCTGACGTCATCGATGGGCCAACGGCACTTTCCAATTTTTACACATCACTGTTCATTCATAACAAGTTCAATTCAATCAATAAATTCCATTCATCCTTCTTACACCTGTTTCTTAAGCTTCATAGATTCTTTTGTCGCATGATTCCTCTATATTCTAATCAGCCTTATGCCTCCACTGCTCTAACACAGAAGCCACCAGGGTCCTAGTTCTCCCCTGGACCAACAGTACTTTCTTTTTATCTCAAATACAATGCCATAAATCCAAAAAAGATTCTTATATATTAACTACAAGGTGCAATGCGGCCGGATTGTTCTTATTCACTTTTTCAGTTCCATATTACGTAGAACATTTAAACTGCAATCTTCCGTATATCTCCGTTGTTCTGGGGCAGAATCCTTTGGGTCCTACTCCTCCCCACCTTCACTCTGCCACTCGACAAATTTAATCCTTATCTTAAGATATACGCCCCATCATAAACCTTTTACACCTTTACTACAGGATGTCCTGTGTCCTGGTGCGCCCCTCGTAGCGAAGTGTTACCGTATAGATTTTCAAAGTCTTTAGATCGCATTCCCTGCTCTGCCCCATCATGAACCTTTTAGACTGGTGCTATGAAATATCCTGTCTTATAGTGTTGTGTGTCCCTCCCAATGGTGCAGTTCTTTTCCTACATACTGCGTACCTAATAATGAAATGACAGGTACATTTACATTTGAAACAAAGTTGCAATAAAAAAGATACATGTTACAAATATGCCTCTAGATGCAATATTCCCAGCTTTGTCCCATCATAAACCTTCAGCCTGTTATTATGGAATGTCCTGCACCACAGTGGTGCGTCTTTCTGATGCGTTTCCATTTAATATTAAACTGATAGGTACATTTAAAATTATACTAAAAATATACAAACTACAAATGTCTCTCAAAGTGCAAATCCCTAAAACTTGTGGGTCTCACAAATCTTGGTGAATACACTTGTAAACAACCATCCTTTAAATTAACAATGGTATATCCCATACCTCTGATCAGGTTCCATCTACTCCTTCTTCTAAGTATTAATGAGCTTTATGAATCCTAAAGAGAAAAAGTCTTACTTCAAATTAACAAGTGTACCCTCATGCAACTTATCTTTAAAATCTCCATAGATAAATTCCATCCAAAAAAACCTTCCTATTCATAGAAAACTCAACATATTGTGAATCTGTGGTAACATTGTTAATACTTCTTTCACTTAACTTTTATCTGTCTGACTACACGAGGAAGAATTTTGAAGAGAGGAACACACCTGGTAGAAAGGGAAGGAAAAAGAAAGAAATTTAGAGCACAAAAGGAGTTATCTGGACAGTTGAAAGGTGGACAATCTTACAAGTATATACTTCCCCTTCTGACTGGTACTCTATTGGAACTACAGGGGGCACTGGAGTTGTATCTGGATATTTGTATTGATCTATTTCTGATCTTTACTGTGTTTATTGTCATACAACTGTTTGAGTTTATTGGACAGTGGTTAAGGGGGTTAGGTGATATCCCTTTATCCAGATTTCTAGCTGACCCAGGGAGCGCAGAGACAAGTGTGTATTGTATAGTTTACTATATAAACATGACTAATAATATAAATGCTCTGAGAGATTGTATGTTATTGTCACAAATTACCAGTCACACAGAAAAGATTTCAAAGTTGGATAGGATTTTTATTTAATACCAATGAGACAGAACACAGATGATGACTATAGTAAAATCAAATAGTCAGAAGTAACCCAGTGTGAGCTAATTCTAATAATCCAATAAAAATGTAAAGTTTTGCATTGGATATTGATATTGAAAGTCTTACATCTCACATTTGTCTTCTTTGCTAAAACAAAAAAAAAGGAATTTATTACCAGCTCAATATTCTGTCCATGCAGCTCTAACTCTGAAGAGATTGCTGAAGAGTAAAACAACAGTTGGCAGATTAAAGAGCAGTATCGGTGTTATCTTTGTCAGTGATTTATTCGCTAAAGCAGTATCAGGAATCAGGCCAGGAATCAGTTTATCCAAAGTTTGCCTCATATTGCTGAACTATGCTGTACAATTGAACACACCGTTGCTCAGATAAGTTGCAAAATCTTATATGTTTCATAGAGTATTAAAAAACCTTTAAAAAGTGTCCTTCCACTGCCCATTCTTTACACAGATTAACCTTGCAATTTGTCATGACATTGTAAAATGAAACAGACAGCTTTATCTGAGGAATGCGTAGAGATGGAAAAATAAGGACAAAGATAAGAAGAACTACACAGATCAAGCTAGGTAAGATCTTCTCAGAACTGTATCTTGGCTCTATTTTGGATGCTACATGGAAACAAAATTCTTACCTAAGAACATTATGCTCACATTACCATATATTATGCTTTTTACAAGGTGATAAGCAGATAATTATTTTATGAGCTTATCAGTCTGTTACAACAGGTTATCTCATCAACTTCATTTGCTGAAAGAAAAGGTGACAAGAAAATGAATTTACTTTATGGCCTTTAGAGAAAATGCAAGATATTCCTCAGCACCTAACAAGCAAATCAAATTACGATAATGTATATCGCTTTCATTTTATATGTCGTTTCAGGAAATGGAATTACTCAAAGAAATATCACAAGTAAGAAATATATTAGCTTTAAAATAAGGGTTTTTGTAATAAAAGCTTTATAAAATTGAATTGTCATTGTTTTAAAATATTAAAACATAGTAATGTTTGAAACAGGCTACAACCAAAAGTAAAAGTTTGTAGAAAAAAGTAGCACTGTAAAGATTATAAACTCTTCATATACTCATACATTCTTTCTGTAGGATACTGAATGGGTGACGTCTGCACCATTGACTGCTCTCTACAGGAAGCCATTAGCTGTTAATTGGTAAGTAAACAAAGGTTTAATGATTTCTGAAGCCCTTTTCAACTTTCCCCAGCAGGTAGGCCTGCCATGCATGGCATTTTACAGTTTTACTTATGCAGCTTCACTTATTAAATTAGTTTCATGTAATTCGATGAAGCCATAACTTCAGCAAGTTGAATGGCTTCTATCATTTAGAACAGAAGACATTTAACTTTCTGCAGAATTGTATTAATCTAATTGCAAAAGCATCTGTTCTAACAGAATGGTATCCGACTACTACACGTATTATCACATGCATGGAATTATATTGTCTGAGCTAGAAATAATCATGTCTATTATAAAGACAGACAAAGGATTAAGGCATTTTTCCCACTAGGCATCGGGAGTGAAGAACTTAGCTACATTCTGCAGTGACATAACAACTAGTCAAACCTGTTCATATATGTTAGTGTGGTAATACTTATAGCACTTGTTTGTGATTTCTAATTAGATTCAATGTAATTTGTGACTTTTTGGATGTTTACAAGGCCCCCAGTGAATCGGTTTTATTTAGTACATTTCTTTCTTATATTTATTCCACTAATGCAAATAAATTTGTTTTCTTGACTTTGGGCCAACTCCTTTCTCAACTGCAAAAAAAAAGAAAGCGTCAGGACCCAGCAGACACAGTGTGTATGCATGGTGAGCAGGGGGCGGTATTTGGCTAAGCTCTTACATACAATCTTCCATTACAAGCAGGTGCCATATGCACAGGGGCACATGTGAAGGTTAAGGTAGGGCACAGGGCATGAATCTCTGTATGTGCAAGGGCACACTCCCCTTGCATGCGTGGAATCTATGGTTGCATTTAGTGTATGTAAGTCTCTGCTCCAGAAACTTGAGAGCGCAGTGCATACTTAGATCTGGATCTGGCCCTATATCTTTATTTACATATTTTTATTCATAGCCAGTAAAGCATTACAATAGAGACAATACAAATATATGTATATTGATACACATTTTAGCATTTATCTGTAATTATGCATGTGCTGCATCTGTTTGACTTTACACTATGTCTAATTTTTATATGACAAAAAATTCCCCAATATACACTAATTTATTTCTATGTCAAATGGATTACAATTTTTTTTTTTATTTATTTATGGGAAGGAGGGTGCTTGATTACCTTCTCTATAGACTATGCAATTCATGCTGGCCTACCATAGTTTAACAACACACAAAATATTTCCACAGGAGCAATTGCCATTTGCTCTGCACTCTCCCTTAGGACCATGGTTTTATGATATCCTCTGGTTCCTATACATTAGCTATCAGCCATTAGAGGCAATCCTTAGCCTGTAACACAGCAGTATATCCAGAACACTTTGCAACTGTATTTGCTATCACAATTCTACATGAAATGGAAATCCCACTGGAGTAATTATGTTTGTTTTTATGTACAAGGTAAATCCCAATGGATGTAGCATGATATACATCAGCATTCCTTAAATAAACCAGAGTGTGTCAAACAGTGAAGGCTACATTAAGATATGTAGTTCTCCCAGTGGGAGGAGAAACCAATACAGTGGAGTATGTCTATAATACAGTGAAATATGCATATGTACAAACACTTTACTAATTTCCATATATTGACCATAAATAACATAAATAAAGCTTACAGATATGACATTTCATTATACATTTTTACACTTAAAAATGATAGAAATGCAGATTTAATAGGATTTTTCTCTTGCTTGTTTCAAAATGATATCAATGCATGGATGGGTGTTCAAATGTTTGACAAATAGTGTTTCAAAGTGTGGGCATATATAAGTGTATAGGTATGAATGTGTGTGTTGCAATCTTTCAGTTTATATGTTTGTAGTTTGTGTTCCATAAAACAATGGTCCTCCTTGTATAGATACTAGTAATCATAGAAATCCTTGGTGGCTGCAAATATGAAGAGATTTTCAATATATATTGCAAATAAAATATGCAAGTACATCTTATTGAGAGACTAAAAATAGCAGACAGATAACTGGCAGAGCCTTCCCAGCAGCATCTACTGGAGATCAGAGCCTTACAAACTGACATGTTGTTTTATTGGAGAAAAAGATGTGCTCAAGAAAGAGTACTGTGGAATTTATCATTATGATTTACTTTTAAGATATCCCGATGTTGTAAAAGACAAATGTATTCCTTTTGGGCAACCTCTGTATATCAGATATCCATTATTTCATTTTATATTTGCAGCTACTGTATTCCGTATGTAGGTATGTTGAAATACCTACAAACAATGTTGAAATATTAATGAGACCATTTTTAACATGAATGTATCATATCAGGCTGAGTATATCAATAAATTATTTGTCTTATATAAGATCGAGGTATACAGGAAAAACTTTTTTCAGTACTGTTAATGTTGAATGTAGGAAAGACTTTATTTAATCTTTCAAATTCTAATATGCCATATTGTTCATAAATATGAATGGGGATAGAGTGGGGGTAATGGAGTCACAGGGCGATAGAGATGGGAGGTTACAGTAAAATACTGGCAGAGAGACTGATGGTTACAGAGACAAAGGGAGAGAAACTGGGGTTTGAGGGCAGAGGTGGAGAGTTTAGGATGGAAGTGACACAAGGAGTATGAAAGAGGGCTGTGATTAAAAACATAGGCAGAGAGTTTGCGGGTTAAACATGACAGTGGGGAACATGGATGACAGTGGAGTTTGTAGAAAAAAAGAGGACTGTCCTCATGGTTGCTGTCAGAAACTTTGTGTCCCGAGATACATCCGTGGTGCTTTGCCCCCTGTATGATGTCACTGGTGACATCACATAGTGGGCAAGGCGATGCTAATTAACAGCTGCCCGAAGCAAAGTGAAGTTCTTTCCTTCATATTGGTCTGCTTATGTAAAACTCTCAGCAGCAAGTATCGGCGGTAAGATACTTTCTGCAGAGTAAAGGTCTACTCCAGGCCCGGGATAGTAGTCCCGACAGTCCCCACCTGATGTCCTTAACTATCCTTGTTCTTAAGAAATATCCTTTTGCTTATTCTTACTCTTGAGGTCAAGAGTCATGACAATGTTCCTTTAGTTCTTCGCAGCAGAGGCTACCATACGGAATTCTATAGTAAGTCTGAACACGGTCCGGAGTTATCTTCAGAAATCACAAAGGTTTTGTTAGTCTGGAGGTTTGTACGCAGCATGGCATGTTGAACAGTAGCAACAAGTACAGCAATGAGTGCAATAAAGTCCCATGGCTAACTATAGACTGCCGACAAGCCACTGTATTTAAAACAGGAACATATCAGAAATTGACAGCAACAGCAGGATTCACAATAGGTACAACAGGTTAATTCAACTGAGTCCACAGTTTCACCTTGACAAATGTATTATTATATAATTGTTAGTTCTATTATTTCTTCTTTCTCAATAAAGTTTCTTTGATATCCTGAATTTCTCTTACAGACATTGGGCTGGATCCCGACTTAAGAGGAGCTTGAAATTGAGGGGTCCATTTTTTATAACGCTCATTGTGAGCTTTATTGTTCAATGCAAGGCTCGCTGCGAGTCTTGCACCTGTTTTCAGCAATATATCTCAAATGTCCGGCGAGGTCCCACGATGATCTGCGGGACTTTCGCCGGCATTGAGTGAAGAGGTAGTTCCCGCGCATGCGCAGTAGCTGCCTTTTGGGACTTGGAACTAGCCACACTCAATTTTTTCCGCCCCCCCCCCGCCTACCTTCCCTAACTGCAGCGTAGTTACGGTATCCGTAACCTAGGAACGCACCTTCATCCATAACTACGCTGTAGTTACGGACGCCCGATCATGAATAAAGAAAAACACTAACTACGCCGGGCAACATCTGCCCGGCACATGCGCAGATCAGCTAAACAGACGACCTTATGCATACGCCCGCCGTAATTACGGGGGCGGGCGTAGGTCTGCGTCAGGCCTAGAGACCAGTATACGCTAGCTGGCCAGTTCAACTATTATTTCCCAACATAGCAATGTTTTTGGAAAAGCTTAATTAATATTTAAGAACGTCATAGATTCAGAGTTTAATGTTATATGCCGGATTTAGAGTTGTGTGTTTCCGCATAAAACACGCAACTCTGAATAGGATGTGGGGAAAAAAACGGAAGACTGTCACCACCGCAGTCGGATGCAGTTTGTACAGATGTAGGGCCGTATTCAGAGATCCATCTGGCGATCGGGCTGCAAATATAACCACGGACGGAGCAAGTCGGAGCAGGTTACACCCACTAAAAAACCCAGTCACTCCCCTTGCTTTCTCCGTGCGGATGTAAACTTAGACCTGCATTGACTTGCCCTAACTAACTGCGCTCACATCCAACCTTATGTGTCTTAGGTGCGTATATTTGCGGCCCTATAACTGTAAGCGCATCTAAATGCCTCCCCCCGCCCATTTCTATGCTAATCCTTCGGTGCATATATTTCCGCCACACTTAGGGTCGGATTATTCCACGCCCGATTCACAAGTCCGTCCCTTAGCATTTCCGCTCTTATCCTCTACGTTGACGGCGTATAAAAGTTACTACGCATGCGCAGTTGATTCGCAATTGATCCTAAAAATACGCACGGAACTTTAGTGGAAAAACGGATCTCTGAATACGGCCCATAGCCTCTGACAGTTTTCTATGCATTGCGTACACGCGGTCTTTAAAACCGCGTGTACGCAATCTACGTTGCAAAAAGTAACGTAGATTACGTACCAAAATTACTGCGCAGTAGCACTTTTCGCAGAACTCCGGCCTCAATTGCATTGCGGCCGGAGCTCTGAATCCGGCCCACGGCCCTTAAAGTTCAGCTGTGCCATTTCTGCTCAGGATTTGGGATACAGAATGAGGATACAGGATATACATAAATATTTCAACAAAAAAAGAGTAAAAAATGAAACCGCAGACCTGCAAGGTTCTATACATGACTTTGAAACTAATACATTAATGCATTAATACATTTTCTGTTATGTGAAAAATGTAACCTTTTTTTGCAGTGTTTTTGTTTTTGAATATGTAACATAAAACACACAAGCGGTATCCATTGTGAAAACTTTTAGATACTGAAGTTATGTAATACGTTTATTTTTGTTGACATAGAAATATATCTATATTTTTACTTTACTAAGCACAGAACGAGGATACAGGACATACATAAATATTTTTACAAAAAAAAGGAGTAAATTATCCCTTTCTATCGTTGTTCTATAAATCATTCCAGTTAATTAGTCTTTTTTTATTGCTTTAGACTTGCAAAAACAAAACCATGAAAAGGAAATGAAGATAAAACTGCTACCTGATACCATGTAACAGAATTCCCACATTTCATATGAAGCCTGGTCTAGTGTGCGATCATTTCAGTTCTTCAATGTGTCAGTGACTCCTAAGCAAACGCAACCATGAGAACTGACATTAGATCTGCCTCCTAAGTGTCAGATACACAATAGACTGAAGAATCAAAAGGCATCTAGTTTATTTATATTATTCAAGTTTTTAGGGATGGCTTTGTTTGTTTTTATAACTTTATTTTATTGATTATTAGTAGTTTATTCACAATCAGGGGAGTAGCAAGGGTGAAGCCGCAGGAGCTTGTGCTCTGGGCACTGGCAGACCAAAGGGGCACCATAGAGCACAGCTATCTCCAGATCCTTAATATACTAGTATCGCATGTGGGATAATATTAGGGGTCTGGAATGGCACATTATATAATGTATAAGTGGGGAATATCATGACCCTTATTATAATATATGTGGGATATATTTACTGTAAATAGAGCACCATTTCCATACTCTATTATAAACCACATATTACAGACCCTCCAACATGACCCATTCCATTAGGTACAAAATGCTCTGCTCCTGGACTTTCAACTGTCAGTTACTAAGGTAACCACCATTGTTGAATAGAAAAATGATTTTCAAACATCAGTTAATTGATTAAATCCAGGTGAGTGGCAGTTGGCAGCTCAGGAGCGGAGTTTTATGTACCTAATGGAAGGGGTCATGTTGGAGGGTCTGATATTATAGCATGTCATTCCCGAAACACATAATATACCCCACATGGGCTTTATATAGTGTGCCATGTCCATAGATGTGTAATATAAGGGAGACAGGAAAAGGAATGTGTAATGGAGGGGGCGGGGGATGTGTAATATAAGGGAGACAGGAAAAGGAATGTGTAATGGAGGGGGGGGGGGTAGGAAGAGAGATGTGTACTGTAAAGGGGACAGAGAGGGAGATGTGTAAATGTAAGGGGGGCAAGAAGGCAGGTATGTTATTAGGGCAGATGTGTAACAGAGGATTTTCTTTTAGCCAGCAAATGTTAGGGAACATGCTCACTCCACTCCCTGGCTCACTACACAATGGGAGGACGGAGATGGGTGGCACTGTAGCATTCACTTACCCTGGGTGCCATTAATCCATGCTACACCTCTGTTCACAATGTGTCTGTATATAAATCAGACACTTAGGGCAAGATTTACTAAGCTGCGGTTTGGAAAAGTGGAGATGTCAGCTAGAATCTGATTGGTTGCAGTGTGATGCAGGAGGGCACAGTGTGATGTAGGGGCAGTGTGATGCAGGAGGGCACAGTGTGATGTAGGGGCAGTGTGATGCAGGAGGGCACAGTGTGATGTAGGGGCAGTGTGATGCAGGAGGGCACAGTGTGATGTAGGGGCAGTGTGATGCAGGAGGGCACAGTGTGATGTAGGGGCAGTGTGATGCAGGAGGGCACAGTGTGATGTAGGGGCAGTGTGATGCAGGAGGGCACAGTGTGATGTAGGGGCAGTGTGATGCAGGAGGGCACAGTGTGATGTAGGGGCAGTGTGATGCAGGAGGGCACAGTGTGATGTAGGGGCAGTGTGATGCAGGAGGGCACAGTGTGATGTAGGGGCAGTGTGATGCAGGAGGGCACAGTGTGATGTAGGGGCAGTGTGATGCAGGAGGGCACAGTGTGATGTAGGGGCAGTGTGATGCAGGAGGGCACAGTGTGATGTAGGGGCAGTGTGATGCAGGAGGGCACAGTGTGATGTAGGGGCAGTGTGATGCAGGAGGGCACAGTGTGATGTAGGGGCAGTGTGATGCAGGAGGGCACAGTGTGATGTAGGGGCAGTGTGATGCAGGAGGGCACAGTGTGATGTAGGGGCAGTGTGATGCAGGAGGGCACAGTGTGATGTAGGGGCAGTGTGATGCAGGAGGGCACAGTGTGATGTAGGGGCAGTGTGATGCAGGAGGGCACAGTGTGATGTAGGGGCAGTGTGATGCAGGAGGGCACAGTGTGATGTAGGGGCAGTGTGATGCAGGAGGGCACAGTGTGATGTAGGGGCAGTGTGATGCAGGAGGGCACAGTGTGATGTAGGGGCAGTGTGATGCAGGAGGGCACAGTGTGATGTAGGGGCAGTGTGATGCAGGAGGGCACAGTGTGATGTAGGGGCAGTGTGATGCAGGAGGGCACAGTGTGATGTAGGGGCAGTGTGATGCAGGAGGGCACAGTGTGATGTAGGGGCAGTGTGATGCAGGAGGGCACAGTGTGATGTAGGGGCAGTGTGATGCAGGAGGGCACAGTGTGATGTAGGGGCAGTGTGATGCAGGAGGGCACAGTGTGATGTAGGGGCAGTGTGATGCAGGAGGGCACAGTGTGATGTAGGGGCAGTGTGATGCAGGAGGGCACAGTGTGATGTAGGGGCAGTGTGATGCAGGAGGGCACAGTGTGATGTAGGGGCAGTGTGATGCAGGAGGGCACAGTGTGATGTAGGGGCAGTGTGATGCAGGAGGGCACAGTGTGATGTAGGGGCAGTGTGATGCAGGAGGGCACAGTGTGATGTAGGGGCAGTGTGATGCAGGAGGGCACAGTGTGATGTAGGGGCAGTGTGATGCAGGAGGGCACAGTGTGATGTAGGGGCAGTGTGATGCAGGAGGGCACAGTGTGATGTAGGGGCAGTGTGATGCAGGAGGGCACAGTGTGATGTAGGGGCAGTGTGATGCAGGAGGGCACAGTGTGATGTAGGGGCAGTGTGATGCAGGAGGGCACAGTGTGATGTAGGGGCAGTGTGATGCAGGAGGGCACAGTGTGATGTAGGGGCAGTGTGATGCAGGAGGGCACAGTGTGATGTAGGGGCAGTGTGATGCAGGAGGGCACAGTGTGATGTAGGGGCAGTGTGATGCAGGAGGGCACAGTGTGATGTAGGGGCAGTGTGATGCAGGAGGGCACAGTGTGATGTAGGGGCAGTGTGATGCAGGAGGGCACAGTGTGATGTAGGGGCAGTGTGATGCAGGAGGGCACAGTGTGATGTAGGGGCAGTGTGATGCAGGAGGGCACAGTGTGATGTAGGGGCAGTGTGATGCAGGAGGGCACAGTGTGATGTAGGGGCAGTGTGATGCAGGAGGGCACAGTGTGATGTAGGGGCAGTGTGATGCAGGAGGGCACAGTGTGATGTAGGGGCAGTGTGATGCAGGAGGGCACAGTGTGATGTAGGGGCAGTGTGATGCAGGAGGGCACAGTGTGATGTAGGGGCAGTGTGATGCAGGAGGGCACAGTGTGATGTAGGGGCAGTGTGATGCAGGAGGGCACAGTGTGATGTAGGGGCAGTGTGATGCAGGAGGGCACAGTGTGATGTAGGGGCAGTGTGATGCAGGAGGGCACAGTGTGATGTAGGGGCAGTGTGATGCAGGAGGGCACAGTGTGATGTAGGGGCAGTGTGATGCAGGAGGGCACAGTGTGATGTAGGGGCAGTGTGATGCAGGAGGGCACAGTGTGATGTAGGGGCAGTGTGATGCAGGAGGGCACAGTGTGATGTAGGGGCAGTGTGATGCAGGAGGGCACAGTGTGATGTAGGGGCAGTGTGATGCAGGAGGGCACAGTGTGATGTAGGGGCAGTGTGATGCAGGAGGGCACAGTGTGATGTAGGGGCAGTGTGATGCAGGAGGGCACAGTGTGATGTAGGGGCAGTGTGATGCAGGAGGGCACAGTGTGATGTAGGGGCAGTGTGATGCAGGAGGGCACAGTGTGATGTAGGGGCAGTGTGATGCAGGAGGGCACAGTGTGATGTAGGGGCAGTGTGATGCAGGAGGGCACAGTGTGATGTAGGGGCAGTGTGATGCAGGAGGGCACAGTGTGATGTAGGGGCAGTGTGATGCAGGAGGGCACAGTGTGATGTAGGGGCAGTGTGATGCAGGAGGGCACAGTGTGATGTAGGGGCAGTGTGATGCAGGAGGGCACAGTGTGATGTAGGGGCAGTGTGATGCAGGAGGGCACAGTGTGATGTAGGGGCAGTGTGATGCAGGAGGGCACAGTGTGATGTAGGGGCAGTGTGATGCAGGAGGGCACAGTGTGATGTAGGGGCAGTGTGATGCAGGAGGGCACAGTGTGATGTAGGGGCAGTGTGATGCAGGAGGGCACAGTGTGATGTAGGGGCAGTGTGATGCAGGAGGGCACAGTGTGATGTAGGGGCAGTGTGATGCAGGAGGGCACAGTGTGATGTAGGGGCAGTGTGATGCAGGAGGGCACAGTGTGATGTAGGGGCAGTGTGATGCAGGAGGGCACAGTGTGATGTAGGGGCAGTGTGATGCAGGAGGGCACAGTGTGATGTAGGGGCAGTGTGATGCAGGAGGGCACAGTGTGATGTAGGGGCAGTGTGATGCAGGAGGGCACAGTGTGATGTAGGGGCAGTGTGATGCAGGAGGGCACAGTGTGATGTAGGGGCAGTGTGATGCAGGAGGGCACAGTGTGATGTAGGGGCAGTGTGATGCAGGAGGGCACAGTGTGATGTAGGGGCAGTGTGATGCAGGAGGGCACAGTGTGATGTAGGGGCAGTGTGATGCAGGAGGGCACAGTGTGATGTAGGGGCAGTGTGATGCAGGAGGGCACAGTGTGATGTAGGGGCAGTGTGATGCAGGAGGGCACAGTGTGATGTAGGGGCAGTGTGATGCAGGAGGGCACAGTGTGATGTAGGGGCAGTGTGATGCAGGAGGGCACAGTGTGATGTAGGGGCAGTGTGATGCAGGAGGGCACAGTGTGATGTAGGGGCAGTGTGATGCAGGAGGGCACAGTGTGATGTAGGGGCAGTGTGATGCAGGAGGGCACAGTGTGATGTAGGGGCAGTGTGATGCAGGAGGGCACAGTGTGATGTAGGGGCAGTGTGATGCAGGAGGGCACAGTGTGATGTAGGGGCAGTGTGATGCAGGAGGGCACAGTGTGATGTAGGGGCAGTGTGATGCAGGAGGGCACAGTGTGATGTAGGGGCAGTGTGATGCAGGAGGGCACAGTGTGATGTAGGGGCAGTGTGATGCAGGAGGGCACAGTGTGATGTAGGGGCAGTGTGATGCAGGAGGGCACAGTGTGATGTAGGGGCAGTGTGATGCAGGAGGGCACAGTGTGATGTAGGGGCAGTGTGATGCAGGAGGGCACAGTGTGATGTAGGGGCAGTGTGATGCAGGAGGGCACAGTGTGATGTAGGGGCAGTGTGATGCAGGAGGGCACAGTGTGATGTAGGGGCAGTGTGATGCAGGAGGGCACAGTGTGATGTAGGGGCAGTGTGATGCAGGAGGGCACAGTGTGATGTAGGGGCAGTGTGATGCAGGAGGGCACAGTGTGATGTAGGGGCAGTGTGATGCAGGAGGGCACAGTGTGATGTAGGGGCAGTGTGATGCAGGAGGGCACAGTGTGATGTAGGGGCAGTGTGATGCAGGAGGGCACAGTGTGATGTAGGGGCAGTGTGATGCAGGAGGGCACAGTGTGATGTAGGGGCAGTGTGATGCAGGAGGGCACAGTGTGATGTAGGGGCAGTGTGATGCAGGAGGGCACAGTGTGATGTAGGGGCAGTGTGATGCAGGAGGGCACAGTGTGATGTAGGGGCAGTGTGATGCAGGAGGGCACAGTGTGATGTAGGGGCAGTGTGATGCAGGAGGGCACAGTGTGATGTAGGGGCAGTGTGATGCAGGAGGGCACAGTGTGATGTAGGGGCAGTGTGATGCAGGAGGGCACAGTGTGATGTAGGGGCAGTGTGATGCAGGAGGGCACAGTGTGATGTAGGGGCAGTGTGATGCAGGAGGGCACAGTGTGATGTAGGGGCAGTGTGATGCAGGAGGGCACAGTGTGATGTAGGGGCAGTGTGATGCAGGAGGGCACAGTGTGATGTAGGGGCAGTGTGATGCAGGAGGGCACAGTGTGATGTAGGGGCAGTGTGATGCAGGAGGGCACAGTGTGATGTAGGGGCAGTGTGATGCAGGAGGGCACAGTGTGATGTAGGGGCAGTGTGATGCAGGAGGGCACAGTGTGATGTAGGGGCAGTGTGATGCAGGAGGGCACAGTGTGATGTAGGGGCAGTGTGATGCAGGAGGGCACAGTGTGATGTAGGGGCAGTGTGATGCAGGAGGGCACAGTGTGATGTAGGGGCAGTGTGATGCAGGAGGGCACAGTGTGATGTAGGGGCAGTGTGATGCAGGAGGGCACAGTGTGATGTAGGGGCAGTGTGATGCAGGAGGGCACAGTGTGATGTAGGGGCAGTGTGATGCAGGAGGGCACAGTGTGATGTAGGGGCAGTGTGATGCAGGAGGGCACAGTGTGATGTAGGGGCAGTGTGATGCAGGAGGGCACAGTGTGATGTAGGGGCAGTGTGATGCAGGAGGGCACAGTGTGATGTAGGGGCAGTGTGATGCAGGAGGGCACAGTGTGATGTAGGGGCAGTGTGATGCAGGAGGGCACAGTGTGATGTAGGGGCAGTGTGATGCAGGAGGGCACAGTGTGATGTAGGGGCAGTGTGATGCAGGAGGGCACAGTGTGATGTAGGGGCAGTGTGATGCAGGAGGGCACAGTGTGATGTAGGGGCAGTGTGATGCAGGAGGGCACAGTGTGATGTAGGGGCAGTGTGATGCAGGAGGGCACAGTGTGATGTAGGGGCAGTGTGATGCAGGAGGGCACAGTGTGATGTAGGGGCAGTGTGATGCAGGAGGGCACAGTGTGATGTAGGGGCAGTGTGATGCAGGAGGGCACAGTGTGATGTAGGGGCAGTGTGATGCAGGAGGGCACAGTGTGATGTAGGGGCAGTGTGATGCTCTTAACTTAATAGACGTGTTCCTTAAGCAATACAGACATGGTATACCTCACATCCTATGGTAAGCAATACAGACATGGTATACCATCCTATGGTATCTGGAGTCTTAATAGACGTGTTCCTTAAGCAATACAGACATGGTATACCTCACATCCTATGGTAAGCAATACAGACATGGTATACCATCACATCCTATGGTAAGCTGCAGATTCAGCACTATCAAGAGTGAGATTGCTAAAAATGTTAGAGCTGCTAATTCACAGGATGTGATGGTATACCATGTCTGTATTTATACTTGTCAACTATAGGGGGTGACCCAAGAATTAGCTGTACCAGGGCCTAGAAATCCTGTTGGCGGCGCTGTGTGTAGTGTATATTGTGTGGCGTTTACTAGGGTGCAGTTCGTATTGTAAGGAGGTCAATAGGATATTGTGTGTATTGTATGATAGTTACTAAGATGCAGTTTATGTATGGTGGACACTAGAATGCAGTTTGTATTGCACTAAGTTCACTAGGGTGCTGTGTATATTGTATGACCGTTGTTAAAGTAATTATTAGTCCTACAATCATTTATATTATTCTACGTCAATCTTGTTTGTATTTTAACCTTTTTTTTTTTTTATTAAGTGGATGTGATGAAGAGAATAACACATTTTGGGGAAAATAGTGTGACTGTAGAGGTATAATATGTAATGTGTGGAGAGTTTTAGGGCTGGGTATAAATTGTAATGTGCAGAAAGTGGTGTAACTGGTAGTGCAATATGAAATGCGGGGAGAGTGATGTGAATAAGGGGTATAATATGTAATGTGGGGAGAGTGGTATGAGTATAGTGTAATAATATATATTGCAAGAAAAATGATGATACTGAGGGAGTATAATATGTAATGATTGAAGAGTGATATACTGTACCTGAGGTGATATGATATGATATGTAATGTGGGGAAAGGAGTGTGACTCTCGGGGTATAATATGTAATAATAAGAGTGGTACGACTCGGGGTCAGGGCCGGTACTATGGTGTTGGGTGATACCCTGCGTATAGTATATGTATCCATGTAAGCGTCATAAAACACAATCTTGTAACCACCATAAAAGAAAGGAAATCATAGTCACTACTATACAATTTAAACAGCCTCCTAGTCACCATTATACAATTTCCACTTTATCCTAATCACTGCCACACAATACAGACTATGGGGTAGATCCAGAACTCTGCTTGCAATACGTTTACTTGCATAGCGTACCTTCTATACACTCCCCTTGGCACACCCCTTGAATGTACGTATTTTGTCAGAGATCCGCCTTCCAAACCCTACCTTAAATTTTGCCCACGTAACCGATGTCATCCGCTCATATTCGTATGGGCAACACGTATTTACACAGCTAAGCACTCCCATACTGTACACTTTAAATACAAACCCCCGCCTACATAACGTATTTCAGACATATTTTAGACTCACGTAAAATTGGCACGCCCACACGTAAGTATTTACGTGACACATACGTGAATGGCCCATACGTTCACATTTACGCTACGTTACTGAGTGTATTTTCTATGATGCGCATATGCAGTACTTACCAAAACGCGATTTTACGTCTCTGCTATGCGTAAATTCGCTCACAAGCGTTGTTCTGGATCTGGCCCAATATATCTTAGTGACAGCCAATGACGGGCATTATTCTAATGCCCGCTATACCATACAGGATGCCATAGAATACAGATTGCATACTTCAGACCACTGTATAAAGAACAAAAAATAAGTGCAAGGATTGCGCTATGAGTATACTCAACAGTTTATTAATTCAATAAAAACAACATATGTCAATAGTAACCATATACAGAAATATAAAAAATGCAATATAAAGTATACAATATAATATAAAAATTAAATAAATATATAATATATGATCAGACTAATTCAATGTTGCTACTATCAATTGACAATATTATCTGTATCTGGGGCCTCAAATGTCAATATGTCAATAAGTATCTTCCAGATTATTCCAGCTATATACTTGATGTCACGTGACTAGGAGAGCTGTGGTTCTGTGGAGAGCTATCTCTCCCTCTGAGATACAATTAGAAACAATGGGCCTGATTCAGAATTAAGAAGGTGCTTAAAATAAGAGAGGAAAGTTACTCCTGGGCTAAACCATGCTGATTGCAGGGGGAGTCAAGTTAATTGTATTCTTTGCATGCAGGGATATATCTTTAAATTTCTTACTGCACACAGATACTGACCAGCTTTACTATCACACTGTTATTTAGATTTGGGATAGGAAACATCACCTCTCAACTCTAATACTCTTTGCAACAGATGAAATATGACTCCCCTGCAATCAACATGGTTTAGCCCAGGAGTGATTTTCCTCTCTTATTTTAAGCACCTTCTTAATTCTGAATCAGGCCCAATGTATATATAATTGTAACCACTGATGTCCTGTGGTATTAGCCAGAGTGTGGAGCAGTAGTGGATACAATGTTGATTATCTTAATAACAATGTACAGAGTGTATCCGGCACATTGGATTTGCATAAGATATTGAGATAGCAATATAGGTTTTTACCGTTCACTCGTCCAGTGATGTTGCACTGTTTCCTATAGTGCAGTATTTTAAAATAGGGAGCGGTGATATCAATCACTGGAAATAATTCCCAGTAGTACTGCACTGGATATGTCAAGCTCACTTGGCTTTTGTATAGTAGCAATGAAAGAATGATGATATGCACAACTCACGATTTTCATAGATATTAACTTGTCTCCTTCGTTTGGCTGATGTACAACAGCTGACGCTGTGGAGTATTCAGTGTGCTGTGGATGCCACTGTGCTCCGACAATAGGTTCCCATCAAAACAGTGGCCACTGTAGCGGGTTCCCGTATCTTTCCGTGCCGCTCCAGGGTAGGGGGGGAAGATAGGTGTTTACCCCCGTTCACTCGCCCTTTTGTCTGACCCGAGTGGTATCTACTTTGCGAGTGGATCTGTATCTTACTCTGCTCCTTTGCCACTCGTAATTCTAGCAGATAATCAGAAGATCTGAATGATTGTTAGTTTGGTTGAATGTGGTCAGCGCACATCTAGACGCGTTTCTCCCGAACCGGATTTCTTCAGTAAGTGTCTCTTTTCATTTGCCACCCTACATTTAAATAGGGGGAGTTAATTAAAGATATTCTGCACCTGAGATCAATACCGGTGCTTTAGAGGCCCTAAAGAACTGAATTTATGTAATACGTCCTTATCATCTCTTTAAATCTACAGACTCTTTATAATATTGAGTATGATGCATATCCCTACGTGATGTATATATATAGAAATTATTAAAAATAATAAAAGTAAGGATAATTTTAATTATTAAATAAATATTACTACTTTAAGGAGATTTGCATAATACATAAATAATTTAGATATACATAAATGAGCAAACAACTAAATACAATAAAAATATATATATACACACACATATTAGTCAACAATAGATATGGATAACAATTTGTGCATCTAAATATGCCATACACTAATTCACAGGAATATTCCTCTTGTATAAAAATCTAATGGTCCAATTAACAGTGAATGGGATCATTATTAATTACCATATAGAGATCTAAAATATATTAAAAAAATATATATAATATATACACCCTGCATAGATCAAATAAATTCTCACCATGCACGAGTATTTAAAAAATGCAGGACTCCAGATAGATGTCACGTCCACTGAGCACCCATCACTTTATTCAATATTTATCAAACCGAATTATGTTAGTATATCCTCCGTTTACTAGGTTGATATTTATGGGAGTATTCAACAATTATATCCGTTCAAATAATAGCCAGATCATATTAACCCCTCATATCCGATGATATACTGTGTCCTAGTATCCGTCCTAATTATAACAACTATGCGGCTCTTAGGACTAGACCGTTGTCCATGTAAAGAGTCTCTTCATTTAAAAATGGTTAAGTTCTATCAATTCATTGAGGTCGAATGGCATCAATGTGTCTAGTTTGTAGGTCCAAAAAGCCTCCCTTTTACACAATGTGACAAATCTATCCCCTCCCCTAACTGTGGTTTCAATTTGTTCAATCCCCATAAACCTAATCATTTTTTCATCCCCCCCCCCCATGTGCTTCATGTATATGTCTGGAGACCGAATGTTTGGGGTTGTTTTTCAGAATATTGCGCCTGTGTTCTAGGAACCTAACTCCTACTTTCCTAGTTGTACGTCCCACATATAACTTTCCATATTTACATATCAGTAAATAGTTAACATATGCACTATTACAGTTCATAAATTATTTTATTCTAAATTTCTTATTCCCATTGGTGGAGTGAAATTCTACATTCTTTTGTAAGGTGAATTTACACGTTATACAGTTTACACTACCGCATTGATGAAATCCTATAGGTTTCTGTGGAAGCCATGTTTCTATGGTGCTATTAACCCTGATATCTGATTTTAGGAGGCTATGGACTAAATTATCTTTTACATTTCTGGCCTTCCTAAAGATGAATCTCGGGCCCTTATCTGTCACTGGTTTTAAATAATTGTCTAGTTGGAGGATGGAGAAATTATTCTTAACTATCTTTTTAATTTGGTGTGCTTGTGAGTTGAACTGTGTGATAAAACATAACTATCCCTCTTTGTTTACATAACTCTCTCTCTCTGTCTCTTTTAAATGAATGATCTAACAGTGTTTCTCTATCTGTCTTAAATGCCCTAACATATGCAGATTGTATTATATCCTCAGGGTATTTCTGTGATCTAAATGCATCCTTAAGTTTAGTGCTTTGAAGCTGAAATTCATCTGTAGATGAACAGTTTCTCCTATATCTTAGAAACTGTCCTGTCGGGATATTGTTTTTCCATTTTTTATTGTGATTGCTCTGATAGTGTAAAAAGTGATTCATGTGACCTCTTTACAGTAATTTGAGGTTGATATTTGATTATTAACAATATTCACTGTGATATCTAAAAAATTAATAGAAGTGTTACTACATTGTGATGTGAATTTCAAACCATAAGTGTTGTGATTAATGAATTCCAGAAATTGTGAAACAGAAAAAAGATCCCCATCCCAAATAATAAACAAATCATCTATGAAACGGCAATAGGAGACCAGATTCACCCCAAATGGACCGCCACATATGTACTGATGTTCAAAGGTGCCCATAAATAAATTTGCGCAACTCGGGGCGAATCTGGTCCCCATCGCCGTTCCTTTCCGCTGTAAATAATATCTCCCATCAAACAAAAAATAATTGTGTTCCAGTATAAATTTAACCCCCTCCACCAATAATTTTTTATGCAGTTTTGACAGTGTCTCATCTCCAGCTAACACATGACCTCTATACCCTTATCGTGTTATATATTAGAATAAAGTGATTCTACATCACATGATAACAGTAAATATGAACTTTTCCATTCCACAGCATTTAGTTTACACAAGAAATTTCTTGTATCTTTAAGATATGACTTCAGCTTGAAAACATGTGGCTGGAGGTGGCAGTCCACATAATGTGACAAATTACTCGTTAATGAGCTGATCCTCGATGTAATCGGCCGACCTAGGGGGTTTGTGACACTTTTGTGCAGTTTAGGGAGGTAGTAGAACGTTGGGACAACTGGATATGGGATGTTCAAAAATTCAAATGTGTTCTTATATAAAATGTGGTTTTCTTTTGATGTCACTAAGAGTTTAGTGAGATTCTTCTGATAATAAGAGGTTGGATTGTTCTCCAACCTTTCATAAAAGTTTATATCTTCCAGTTGTCGCAACGCTTCCACTTTATAATCCTCCCTATTAAGAATCACGATAGCCCCCCCCCCCTTGTCGGCCGGCTTAATAACAATATTTGGGTGTTTGCATGGCTCACCCAATACCTCTCTTCTTTAGTCAGATTGTCTCTAAATGATTTGGAAGGTTCATGGGCACACAATTTCTTAAAGTCCCTAAGTGTGGCTTGATAAAAAGCCTGAATATGATTATTTTTATATTGCATTGGATAAAATTCTGAGGGACGTTTCGGGGTATCTATTTTATTGGGAGATGTCGTTGTGTTATTATTTGCCTCTGTCCACAGTTCTGTCAAGATCGATTCTTTTTATTGTGTGGATAGTAAATTCATATCAATATCAGGATCCAGGACCGTGTGCAAAGCTCCGGCAGCATTGCAATTGCGGCCGGAGTTTTCAGAAAAGTGCTACTGCGCAGCGCCGCTGGTCTGGAGTCAGACTGCGGCTGGATGTTAAAATAAGGTCTAGGCTGCAGCTCCCCTCTCCCCTTTAAAGTTTTCTTACCTATCAGATCATCCAGCCAGCGGGACTGCGGTCAGAATATGAAGTCCCGCGGTGGCTGAGACTGGGATATGAAGTCCAGCGGTCACAGACTGTAACCGCAGGACTTCATTTCCCAGTCTCAGCCACCGCAGGACGTCATATTCTGACCGCAGTCCCGCTCGCTGGATGATCTGAAAGGTAAGAAAACTTTAAAGGGGAGAGGGGAGCTGCAGCTTAGACCTTATTTTAACATCCAGCTGCAGTCTGAGTCAGACTGCGGCTGGATGTTAAAATGGTAAACCCCCTGTATAAGATGCAACCTGTTTTTGGACACAAGATTTTTCCAAAAAAGGTGCGTCTTATACATGGGCAAATACGGTAATACAAAAAAAAAACTAAAAAAAATAAAAATTAAAACAACTCTAAAATAAAATAAACATTTAAAAAAAAAATATATATTTATCTTTTTTTCCTTGCGTGCATCCTGTTTGTTACGTTGATCAAAGATAGAGCTAAAACAATAACATATCAAACTATTTTCTGTTCAGCAAAGATTTTTTATTATAGGGAATCTACATTTCAATTTATTAGTATCCAATCATGTTGTTGTCTATGTAACATCATTTCAACTCTCACATGAATGACATCTATGTTTCTTTTGTATGGATTACATTCTACTTGGATGTCATTCAAAAAACAGCACTCTACTGCCCTTGTGGGCAATCGCCATATTCATTTAAACTAAATTTACACATTAGGAAACAATACATCAATTTACAAAATGTTGAAAGAGAGCATTCTTTTCTAAGATCTCTCCGTGCTATAAATCTGGCATCTACACTGGATGATCAGCCCAGGTACTGGGTTTTTTTAAGCCCTGGATTTATTAGTCTCTTCTTTTAAACCCTTGGTAGGATATATTTTCATTCTGATCCTATTTCTTCTTTTTCCTTACAGATTTTTATTATTATTTATTATCATTATTATTATTATTTCATTTTTTTTCATTGCTCTCATTTCATCATTGCTCTAGTTTTTGGAATTATTCATGAGAAATTGCATGTTTTCTTTTCATTCACACACTTGTTTTTTTCACCACATTTTTTCATGCATGTCATCAGTTCCATTCCCAGACTAGGCCTTAGATCTTTGGAGTTTGTATGTTTTTCCTGT
>WWET01000042.1:378717-409504 GCA_011038615.1 Limnodynastes dumerilii | reverse complement strand
CACGGCCCGGCCAATTTTTAGAGACACAGATCCAAGTGAAATAAATATTCCACAGCCAGCACTCCTGTTTGATATTTAAATTGCAATTTATTCAAAACACGTAAAGAATAGAACCGCTATGCGGCTCAAGAAAGCACTCAATAGCAATATGGTAAAATATTCGGGTGCACGGCCAATTTTTAGAGACACAGATCCAAGTGAAATAAATATTCCACAGCCAGCACTCCTGTTTGATATTTAAATTGCAATGGTATTTATTCAAAAATGCAGTAACAACAAATTTGCATAAAAAGGCACAGCACTAAATGAAGTAGCACGTATATTAGAGCAGCAGCATGGTATAACAGCCAGTATTAGGTAAGTGGAGCAATCCTATAGGTTCCTTCATGGATAATATAACATAACAGGACCTCAAAGTCTTCAAAGCAAACAAACATAGTCCAACACAAGGTATTGCTTTCACAGGGCAAGCGAGCCCGCTCACCGATAGACCAACAGCTGTTTCGGATCAATATGTCCGTCCTCAGGGTCAGGTAAGTCAGCATCAAATAGTAGTGAACTGCATGCGTGCTTCAGCTGCCATAAAGTGATAAAACACAAATAAGTGGCTATTTATATAGCATCTCCAACTCACCTGCATCCCCGTCCGTCAGCTGCTTCCTCCTCCTCCCCCCGCATGTCTCCCAGACCATAGACTTCCGGCCAGACTGCGTCACCCCCGCTGGAGAAGTTCGTCCACGCCCCACCTGGTAAGCGCCAAGTGATGACGTGGCAAGCGTCTCCAGTGGCCTTGCAACCACTGCACCGCCGGAGTCAAAGTCCTTATGCATGCAGGTTTCGGAGGTACAAAGCGCTATCGTCAGGTAGCAGGGAGCAAAAACTCAATAATTTAATAAAAGAACATATATATAAAAACATTAAATGTCTGGTGTGTATTACCAGGCAAAAATACATCAGTACAACAATGCAAATGAGCTTTACAGTATGTCACAATATCCCACACTCTCTAATCTAGTCACAAAAAACAAGAGAAACTCATTTCCTCATTAAGGCCTGCTGGTGCCATTGACTTAAATGTATAAATTAATCTAGCCTCTTGGCATAACAGGGTATTTTCCCTATCCCCACCCCGTCTAAAAGGGGGGACTTGTAGGAGGGGCATACAGCGAAAATCTTTTAACAGATGTTTGTTTTCGACAAAATGTCTCGCCACTGGGGGCATTTTACCGTCAATGGTGACATAGGCTTTTTTAATGGAAGACCGGTGCGCTGCAATCCGTTCTTTCAACATGCGCACGGTCTTCCCTATGTAAATTTTGGCACAGGGGCAAATGACTACTCTATATATATATATGAATAACAATCACAAGTGCGCTCACCGACCGACAATGTACTAACAGATAATGTCCAAAAAGTTCACACAAGATCCTGTAGCCAGGACCGCGTCTTCCCCTTGTAATAAGGCAGTTTTGTTAGCTCTGCCGTCCGTACAATCTGAAAACCAAAAGAAAAAGGGGGCGCTCTAAGTGTACAGGTAAATTTATTTGGTATAGCAAGGCACAATGTACCAGATAAAAACTTGAAACAAAAGCGTATATATTCTTCAGTCCTAGTAAGCCCGTTGGCTATTGGAACGTTAGCATTCATATGTATAGACTTAACTTTTATGGTTTTTTCACACAGATTCCTCGTTGAAAGAGGTGTTGATGTTTATTTAAGGTCCTGACTTTCTGACATTGGGTTTGATAAGATTGGGAATTTTTATGATTGTAATAGCACTTTGCAACCATCCATATGGATTTTTTATGTATTTATATATATATATATTATGTAATATGTATATAGATATATTTATATGTTACTCTCTATATGGATATATATATATATTTTTTATGCATTTTTCACGTTCTATTATTGTATATACATTTTTCACATTTTATAGGGGACTTTAGATAGGGAATCACATTTTTATGTGATCTAGGATATTTTTTAGGGGTGATGCTTTTATCCTGGTACCCTTATCGAGTACTTAGATATAAGTATTTGTATATTATTTAGTTGTCAGTTTGATGTAGTACTAATTATATACCACTATTTTGTATTTAACCATGTGCCCAATCATATGGGGTTTCTTTATGTATGTTTTGTTGATGTCTTCACTATATATGTATGGAGTCTATATCTTTCTGCATTTGGGGTGTATATGCCCAGAAGTTTGTTTATGAGGGTTTATTTTCATTAATAAATGTTATAATTTTTGGTCAGTTTTCATATTGTTGTAAATATGTAGTGGATCTAATAGGCTTTCCTCTAAGGTTGAGTCAACATGCATATACACGTAGGTTTGTTTACCCGTTGACATATCAGCGAGGGCAGAGTCACTTATCCCTACTATACCATGGGGAAACACTACCTCCGGATAATGAAGGTAATACTTTAGTATGAAAGTTGGATCCACGTGTATTTGCACGTGGGTTTGTTTATAATTTGATATCTGGTAGCGGTGCCAGAGTCTTTTTTATGTGTCCCTGTATTTTACCAATTTTTGTTATATGGGGAGGATATTATCCCATAAAGATATGGATATTGAAAGTTCTTGTTGAAAAGTTTTTTGTTTTTTTAAGTTTTTTTTAGAATTAGCGGCATGCAGGTGATTGAATACGGATTCAATCTTCTACCATCGGCTCAAGTTGAAACGTATCCATGGTGACCAATCAAAACAATTAAAGAACCAGCTGCTACTTCAACTATTAAAGACCTTACCTTTTAGTATCCGGATCACTATTGAGAAAGGGCGACGCCCGAAACGCGTTTAGTTTCCGGACCACATAGCAGCTGCCGTGTATCTCTCTCCCCAGCCGACGTTCCACTGATTCCTAAGGACTTTACATCACTGCTAGGACGTCCAATATTCGCAGCTCCTTGGGATACTGCGGTAGGGATTGTTGTTACCCCCAGTCTGCCTTATTTATTATGTGTTGTTATATGTCACTGTTTTTAATTGATTTTTTCAGTAAACATTGCTAGATTTTAGATTTGTGACTAGTCTTTTATCTGAGCTGCTTATTGATTTTATCTTTTTTTTCCTATTCATTCTTATGTACCTATATGGATGAGAGGTGATCTTTTCAACAGTGGACACTTCTTTGCAAATACACATGAATATACCCCTTCCCTGCATGCCGCTTAGCTTATGGACTTGTATTTATTTATGTGTTGTTATCTAGCGCTGTTGTACTATTAACCACCATTTGCCTTGAAAAGCGTATAATTATACTCAGCATCGGATCATCTCTGCAACCTTTCCGTCTCACAGCAGTGTCCTGGAATGAGAAGCAGGGTGTCCGGTGCACGTGTAGACTCTCCGTAGCTGGCAGCAGGATTGTGTAGCTCCACCCCTACGCGTTTCATCGTAGAGACTTCATCAGGGGGCGTGGTGGACTAACTTGGAGACGCTCTCTTATACTATTTAAAATCTGTTCTCACAGTTGATCATCATTTAAAAAACTATAAATGTTCAGAGAGGTTTTTTCTTAAAGGAACCTAAAGTGCTGACATAGTGACTATCATTTACAGATACAAATAAGTCTGCAATCAAATAACAACAGGTTACAAACAACAGAAGGTTACAGTTATCAATAAATACATCTATGACTCACATTAAAATATACATTAAAATACTTAATAATTTCCTAGTAATTCCTAAGTTAACTCTATTAATATTCATAAATATATACATATAATAAAAATAAATTTTTAAAAGATTTTTTATATAATAAGATTATTTAAAATTAGAAAAGATATTATTTTTGAAGGAAAGGGGTGATCTCAAATCCTTCATTAAGACCAGCAGGGGACAAAGTATCTAAGGTAATAATCCAAAACGTCTCTCTTTGAGAGAGACGCTTTAGACGATCCCCTCCTCTTATATTTTTGGGATATGTTCAAGTGCTTTGCCTTGAATACCATCAACACTTGCATTATGGCATTTTAAAAAATGCCTTGGCACACTATGTATAGTTAGTCCTTTGCTGATATTTCGCATATATTCAACGATACGGATCTTTAGTGTCCTTTTCGTTTTACCTATATACATAAATCCGCAGGGACACTCTAACAGATACACAACATATGAACTGTTACAATTTAGATGATTTTTAATTTTGAAAATTTTGTCTCCTGCAGAATTCTTAAATGTTTTTTTCTCCTTGTGTATAAACTTACATACTTTACACCCACCACATGCATAGCATCCAGTGGTAGACATAAAAGGGGAGACTGCTGGTTTATTTATTGGTGGTAAATAACTGGGTGCTAGTGTGGTTTTCAAAGTTTTTGCACGCCTGAACGTAACTTCAGGTCTAACTGGAAGAATTTGGGATAAAACAGGATCCAGAGTTAAAACATGCCAATGTTTATTTAGGATACTTTTTATTTTCCCACTGGCTGAATTAAAATTCGTCACAAAAGGACAAAGAGCATTTTCATTAGACTGGGGATTTTTAGTTTTTTTTGGTTTATATTCTAATAGGGAGTTCCTTTCCAAACCCCTAGCTTTTACAAAACAATTTTCCGCCAAATCTCATCTTTCCAAAAATGTCTTCTTAGAAATTTCGGACTGTACATCAAACTTTTCTAATGTGGAGCAGTTTCTTCGAAGCCTAACAAACTACGAGACCGGTATATTTGTCTTCCATTTTTGATAATGGAAGCTGGAAAACTGTAAATACCCATTGCTATCCACTTCTTTTACAAAAGTACAAGACTCAAATTTATTTCCACCGTCTACAGTGGGAGCCATTAGCAGTAAATCTAGAAATTCTATACTAGCTCCCCCAAACTTGGCCGTGAACTGCAAGCTGTAGGTGTTACCATTGAGGGATTGTACAAAAAAGTATGTCGTCGATGTAATGTCCAAAATATTTTATAGGCAGATGTTCCATGGGTACATAAATATGTTCTCGCTCCCAGCTTACATATATCTATAAATGATAGTCACTATGTCAGCACTTTAGGTTCCTTTAAGAAATAACCTCTCTGAACATTTATAGTTTTTTAAATGATGATCAACTGTGAGAACAGATTTTAAATAGTATAAGAGAGCGTCTCCAAGTTAGTCCACCACGCCCCCTGATGAAGTCTCTACGATGAAACGCGTAGGGGTGGAGCTACACAATCCTGCTGCCAGCTACGGAGAGTCTACACGTGCACCGGACACCCTGCTTCTCATTCCAGGACACTGCTGTGAGACGGAAAGGTTGCAGAGATGATCCGATGCTGAGTATAATTATACGCTTTTCAAGGCAAATGGTGGTTAATAGTACAACAGCGCTAGATAACAACACATAAATAAATACAAGTCCATAAGCTAAGCGGCATGCAGGGAAGGGGTATATTCATGTGTATTTGCAAAGAAGTGTCCACTGTTGAAAAGATCACCTCTCATCCATATAGGTACATATATCATACAATAAAAATACACTAAACTTATGGGCCCATAAAGAATATAATAATAAAATAGATTCATAACCAGATACAGACTTCATATATATAAATATATATAATTAAAAAAGGTACATTAAAAAAACACAATGTTTATCCAAACGCTGTTGTTACTTTATAGTAATGCGGTAATGTATACTAGAGTCCTTAATTGAATCAGTTCTATGAGTTAGATAGAATTCCACGGATGCTCAATATTACGTTATGACGATTGATATAGATACAGCAAGTTTGAATGTGAAAAATTAATAAATAATTCCAATTTATAAAGTCTCAAATGGATGCAGGCTGTATATAAAAAATCCAGAATGTCCAAGATAAACCACTTCTCAACAGTGTGTACCGCTCAGATAGCAGAGAACATATAGGAGAGCCACACCTCTAATATAAACAATTGTAGCAAAGTATAGACCAAATGAAATAATGTTGCCTGGTTAGTTGTGCAGTATCAGTGAAACTCACAAGCTCCAAGCCCAATAGATTAGACTAGGTTTGGCTGAGGACCGTCTGGAGGTGATGTAGTCTTTGACTAGTTCGGCTGTATGCTGTCTGTCACACACTGCCCACCATCTGAGCTCCGTCTGAGCTCCCGTGTTGGCGTCTCTGGAATACGGCAGGTAATATTGATAGGTGGGCGGTACTCTTAATGTATGGTATAGTGCGGCATATGTCTCCGCCGGGTTCCCCCTTTTCGTAACAGCCGTCGGCCATAACTATAGTTACGTCCGCCGGCCCTTATGCCGCCATATGAAGGTTGTGCGCATGCGCACAACTTTCAAAACAGGGAAATTACGGCCGAGCCAGCCGTAATTCCCCGTGCGGCCATAGCTCTGGATACGGCCCAATATCCACTAATTCTGAGACATAAATATTATACACAAATAGAAATCAACTTAATCAAAATAGAAACCATAGCAAACTCTCCTCATAGTTTTAGGACAGTTCTATAGAACATATTGCATAATAATAACAAAAATTGCTAGGATCGTATTTTATAGTCCTCTAAATTTAAAGGAATACCTCAGGGGGCAGCAAAACATAGGAACATCACTAGGATGTTAAACCATGAGTCGATGTCCCTTAATTGATTCCTCCGTTTGTCCAATAATGTCTAAACATTATACAATTTGGCCAATGACCTAATAATATACCCATTAACAGAAATGCATCTAGAAGTTTCTTACAGTGAGAAGAGTACATTTTATGGCAGAAAATGGAATAGTATATTCCACATGTGGGCTGGATCCTCTGTACAGTGGTCTCTTCCGTCCTAGCAGTATTAGAAAAGATCAGCTGTTTTTTGTACACCAGCAAAAGAATATATGTTTACCCACCTATGGATATTATGTCCCATGCACAAAGTCTCAGATGAGCCACCTGGAAAGACAGTCCCTGCACTAGGTGTAACAGAGGTGTCCAACCACAGATCAGTTCAATGCAACAGGGAAGCTGTTTGATGATCTACTCTGTGAGGCTGGATCTGTGACTTACTCAGCAGGTAAGTGTCAAGTTGTGCAGCAGAATGTGTTTGTGGCTTAACTGGAAAGATTAGTGAAGGCTGCGTTTATTCAAACACGTGGGTTTCAGTTCTCTGAATCTGGAGTTAATGGTAAGTGATTCACAGTGAGCTGGCCATTACAGGCACTTGCCTGGAACTATCCCCTAGCTCCTTGCTGGTCTAATAAGGTAGTTTGTGATGGTGGTATAATTGGAATGAGACAGGGGAGCTCTGCTTAAATGCATCCTGCTTCTTAGGAACACCCAATTGAATTTCCACTAATATTTTTTCAAGCCATTGGGACACATTATAGCCCCTTCCACACCAGCAGCAAGTTACCAACTGTGCCAAGGCAATCTAGCAACATCTGCATCACAGCTGCTCCTGATATTTCTCATAGTCCCGCACAATTGCCCTGGACAGGCTGCCCCAATATGTTTCACTACTAAGTAAAAAAAGGTGCATGGTAGAAAGCCCATGCTTGCCCTCTATTGGCTAACCACATCCTCCTATGGCCTTCTAGCCTTGCAAGTTCCACTATGTATGGAAAGAACAAAGCACTCATCACAAAGACAACAAGCATTTTTATAGAGATCCCTCTCCTCATATGAACTTACATACTTGTCACTATCTTACAGCTGCTACTTCCGACAGTACTACCTCTTCTCCCAGATGTCACTGTGAAACAGAACATTGGCTGACTCTCAGTGCTCCCAACAGATGGCCATTTTCTGATCCATCAAGCCTCAACTCATCTGAAATCTCTTTACCCGCTTTACAAACCCCGAATTGTTGAAGCCTTCCACGTCTACTACACCTCACTGTATAACCTTAGAGGATCCATGTCAACCATTGAAAAGCTCAGAATGCAAAGCCCTCAATGTCCCCTTCATCCTAGACAAACTCAAAAGTGCAGTCACGTTTCCCCCACCAGGTAACTACAAGAACGTTGCAGCCAAGCTCTTATCTCTTCTTATAACTATTATTCCCAAGATAATACGGCTAAAGCCATCAACCTCATACACTGCCTGGAGAGCAGCTCCACACCTGGACAGCTCCTATGCACTGATGCTGAAAAAGCATTCGACAGGGTGAACTGGACCTTCCTGGCAGGCGTTCTGGGATACCTGGTATGTTCACAATGGATTCTGGCCCTCAACAAAGTGTGATATCAGTTTTAACAGCAAAATGTCAGCTCCCATTCAAATAAGTAATGGCACTTGTCACTTTGTCCTTTGCATGGAGGCCCCTAGCTTGCACAATTAGAAAGAATACAAATATCACTGGGTTCCTGGTAAGTGGGATGGACCATAAACTAGCGCTCAATCTCATTGCTTTTGTGACTTAAACCTTGATCCGCCTCTCTAACCTCATGAAGTCCTCTGCCCTTAATCTCTCTATCCCTGACAGCCTTTTGTATTGCACACTACTCCAATGGTAAATAAAGGAAAAAATCTTTATTAATGCAAATAATTAAAAGAATTTCAGCAGGGACTTCCGGTTCCGGTCGCCATGTGAACGGCCGCAAGTTCCCTGCACTCCACAAACGGCACCTTGTTTGGGACTTCTCATCGGCAGATAGTGGACCGGAGTATAGCGGCAGACGCCTCAGATTATACTGCGGCGGGTGGAGCAGTGGATGGAGCGGTTTATGCAGCCTGTCATGCCGGGGAAACCACAGAGGCAAAAGGGAGAGAACCAGCGCGGGATTTCTAAAATGGCGGCGGTGCCTGCAGGAAAGAAGGGGATGAACGCTGCTGCAGAGGCTACCTCTCATATGTCCCCACCGCAGTTAAGCCCAGCTCTGACCCCTGAGTACTCTCCTCCAGCTTCACTGACCAAGACCTCTCAGCCCAGTGCAGCTAATCCAGCTAATCCTGTCTCCTATGCAGAGGTAGTGCAGGCCATCAAAACTACCATGGGCCCATTATTACAAGCACAGACGCAGCAATTCACGGATGCCATTCAAGAGGTTAAGGATCAGATGGCGCAGATCTCTCACAAGATCCTCACTTTGGAGCAACAGACAGGTGAATCCTTTCAAGACATCGCTGAGCTTAAGAAGCAAACAGATTTTATTTCCAAAGATCATACTGCTCTATGGAATAAATTAGATGATCTTGAAAATAGATCTCGCCGGAATAACCTGCGAATTATAGGGTTACCGGAATCCTTGAAGGGAAATTCTTTAATGGACTTTCTCACTGCCACTTTGCCGCAATTACTCAATTTGGGAGACCGTTGCTCCACCTTGGTCATAGAAAGAGCACATCGCCTGGGTCCTCCGAGAGAGCATCTAGACACCAGACCCCGCCCAGTGATTTTTCGCTGTATGAATTACCTTCATAAGGCAGACCTCTGGGCCGCCAGCAAGAACCTTAATGGCATTACCTGGGAAGGTCGCAAGTTACGTCTGTTCCAGGACTATTCTATAGAAGTCTCCAGAGCCAGGAAGGCGTTTGCCGACACTTGCACCAACTTGGTAAAAGAAGGAATAAAATTTGCGCTCATCTATCCGGCGCGCTTGCGCATCTTTAATGGATCAGAATATAAAGACTTTTTGTCTCCACAAGAAGCACATTTGTATCTGAAGGCTAACGCGTCCACGCTGGCTCATCTCACCTCACCTGCTCGAGACCGCTAAGTATCATTGGATGACTGTCCTTTATGTTATCTTGTCTAAAACTCGGTTCTTGCACTGCAGTTTTTCCCCCTGCTAGTCATTGTTCTGACCGCTATCTCCCTCTCCCTAACCCGTTGCTACCGAGGTGTCCTTATGGTGGAGAGTTAGGGTCCTATTTTCCCACACGGTATTTGTGTACTATTAGGTCTATTCGACCGGAAGTCTATTTGCACACCTCTTGTTACAGAGGACGAGGTTCTCCCTCCTCTCTGATGTTTGCAGAACATTGCTACGGAGAGAAAAAATTTGTTCTCTTCGCTGTATGTTCCATTTTATACTTCTATTTCCACTCCATGTTAGTTATTACTGTTATTTTCTTGTTATTGTTTATATGTTTTTGTTGTACAACCCCGATTTCCGCCTGCTTGGGTTTGGCCTGCCTCACCTCCCCCAAGAGTTCCCTTACTTCACAGTATCTTGCCCGATGGCTTGCTCCCTCTGGTGCTAAACACGAGCGTTGCTTAGGGTTATTGTTACCGGAAGGTCCCTCATACGATGCATCTAAGTTATGTCTCTAATGCCCCATGTTAAAGTAGCCACCTGGAACGTGGGAGGCATTCACTCCCCCATTAAAAGAAACAGAATCCTGACCTATATTAAAAAATTGGGCCTGGACATTATTATGTTGCAGGAAACACACCTGCCAGACACGGAAGTTGTAAAACTCGCTACACGCGGCTATCAGGTATTGGCTTCGGCCCCTTATAATACTAGGGCCCGAGGAGTGGCAATTCTGGCCAACAAACACCTCCCTATTCTGGTTTATTCTAAGCACATAGACAAATCAGGGTGTTATATAATTCTGGAAGTAGACATTCATACCACAAGATATGTGTTGTGTAACCTATTCATACCACCAGATATGTGCTGTGCAACCTGTATGCACCCAATAAATATGACAGGTCTTTTTTCTTGAAAATAATATCTTTGCTCTACGCGTATACTGACAGCAATATAATACTAAGGGGTGATTTAAATTTAGTAGCCAATGCAGCTCTAGATAGACAGAATACCCTGCCAAGTCCCAGAAAATTACCTAACCTGGGTATCCCATACTTATCTAGACAATTGCTGGTGATAGATGCTTGAAGAACGAGACACCCTACTGATCAAAGTTATTCATGCTTATCTGCAGCACATAGTAGCCTATCAAGGCTTGACTACATTTTAATCTCTGAATCCTTGCTGCCTAAGGTTTTAATAACAGAAATGGAGCCCATTACCATCTCAGACCATGCTGTGGTCTGGATCAAGGTCGATGATGGTCTTGGGAGAAAAACTTTTAACCATTGGCGTTTTCCCTCATATCTCACTAATTCTATTAAATTTAGGGATATGTTGAGAGTTTTTTGGGAAGACTACAAAATGGCGAATGCAGAATACCTTACCAACCCTCAAATCTATTGGCAGGCATTCAAAGCAGTGGTGAGAGGGGCCATTATTTCTTTCACTTCGGCGGAGACCAAAAGACTGTCTATGGAGTATGTACAGGCACAGCAGAAACTGTCTAGTAGATATCAGACTTATTTAAGCCACCCCACTAGAATTAATTTACAGCTATATAATACCTCCAGAACACAATTTGAAGGTGTGGTACAAAGAATGAGTGACAAATACCAGACTAACCGTAGATTTTGTTTCCACAAGTGGGGCAATAGATCTGGGCGATTACTATCCAACCTGCTCCGTGGAGATAGAAAACCTGTCGTTATAGCGTCCCTTAAGGATGATGCAGGGGGTATAGTGCAGGATAGTCCGGGGATAGTCAATGTTCTTAAATCTTTCTATACCTCACTTTACCATCAGGACCCAATAAATGAAGAAAACAAAAGACAATTCTGGGAGCATATTACTCTACCGTGCCTTACCCAGGATCAGGTGTCTTTCTTAACAGCGCCCTTCACCTTAGAGGAAGTCTTACACATTATAAAGCAATTGAAACCCCTAAAAACCCCTGGCCTGGATGGGCTGAGTGGTGAGTTTTATAGGATACTTGCCCCGCATATTGGAGACACAATCCTCCAGGTTTTTAACTCTATACATACCACTAAATCCTTACCACACTATTTTAATGCAGCTATCATAAAAGTCCTTCATAAACCAGGTAGGGACCCCAGACTCCCGGCATCGTATAGGCCCATCTCATTGCTAAACACCGATTATAAAATTTTTATCAAATTGTTAGCAGAGCGTATGAAACGGGTCTTACCTACCATTGTCCACCCCGATCAAACCGGGTTTATTATGGGACGACACTCCGTGATAAATGTCAGAAAGGTGTTGGCTGCCATACAACAGGTGGAAGCTTGTGTGGATTCAGAACCCAGGTTGATCTTATCACTTGATGCCGAGAAGGCGTTTGATATGGTCACCTGGGACCACCTCACGGAAGCCCTGGTTCGATTTGGTTTCCCTGCTGAGCTCACTCTCCTGCTGCAAACCTTATACAGAAACCCTTATACCCAAGTGGTGAGCAACGGCCATATATCTGCACCATTCTTTATACAGAGAGGTACCAGGCAGGGCTGCCCTCTTTCCCCTTTACTATTCGCCCTGGCCTTGGAACCGCTAGCGATAGCTCTTAGACAATCATCCGAGTATAGGGGTATAACTATTGGTAGCATAGAGTTAAAGCTATCGCTATTCGCAGATGATATGTTGCTATTTGTGTCTCACCCGGAGCAGTCACTTCCTCATATCGTAGCCACTTTACAGTTATTTGGTTCATTTGCGGGATATAGAGTAAATTATAACAAATCTGAGATTCTGCCATTATCTGGTGCACCCCGACTACAATCAAATCTTGCTATTAATGGTATGTTCAAGATGGCGCAATTTAAGATAAAGTATTTAGGGGTCCAAATTACCTCCCGTATCACACATTTATACAAAGCTAACTTCACACCTGCCTTGTCAACTGTGAAAGGTCTTTTGACAAACTGGATGTCGCTCTCTTTATCCTTAATGGGTAGGATTGCGGTTTTAAAGGGAGTGGTTTTCCCAAAAATAGCCTATCTCCTGCAAATGTTACCACTACTGTTATCCCACCGAGATACTGCACTCTGTACAAAATTATTTACCCAGTTTGTATGGCGCAGTAAGAAACCGCGAATTGCGAGGGCTAGGCTGCAGCTGAAGAGGGCTCGGGGGGGCTTGGGTTTGCCCAATCTAACCTCTTTCTCATATGGGGCTCACTTCAGGTACATATCAGATTGGGTACATAACAAACAGCTCTTCACTAACAGAGCATTAGAGGAGAGCATATTCTACCCTTGGTCAGTTAGCGCTCTCTTACATTTACCTGCCTCAGCAGTCCCGGAAGAGATGTCACATAATATATTTTTCAAAGACACATACAGAGCATGGCGAGCTGCACACTCTAAGTGCAAATCGAACCCAGAAATCTCCACATTCTTAACTTTTTGGGGGAATCCGGCATACCAACCTTGCAGGGAAAATACCCGGTTCCATGTGTGGAAGGAAAAGGGTATTAGTGCTATCTGTAACATTTTTGACCCCGGGGGGAGTGTGTTCTCATTTTCTCAACTGAAAGACAAATTTAATGTTCCTGATAGAGATTTCTATATGTATCTACAAGCTAGGCACTATGCCCAGTCAATCATCTCCCATCTGAAAAACAAGCCTTGCCCTATAGACAAGATTTTAGCATACTTACAATCTCACGCATTTCATATTAGACATGTGGTCGATGCATTTACTTTGGACGATACTACCAAATTATGGGCGGGCCCCTTAAAGGCTTGGGCTAGAGATGCACCGCTCGGGACGGGGATGGAGGGACTACTTACACATTATGATGATACGATGCGATTCATAAGGTCCCCTATGTTACAAGAAACCCACCTGAAAGTCATACATAGGGTGTTCATCTCACAAGCTCAGAGAAAGTACATGTCAGCGGAAGAATCGGGAAGCTGCCCGAAGTGTCGCTGTCCCTCTGCTACGTTTATACATAACTTTTGGAGTTGTCGCAAGATATGTAAATTTTGGGATAAGATTATGGTCTTTCTTAATACAATGCTACAAGTGTCTCTCCCGAAAGACTTCCAGGCTTTGATGTGGGCAAACTTTGATAGCTGGACAAGGTTTGCGGGAGTGAGGGAAGCTTTACCTCTACTCTCCATTATTGTAACCACTGCCAAAAAGGCCATTCTGAAGTTTTGGATCAAATCCTCTCCCCCGTATTTGGCCACAGTGAAAGCAATGTTATTAGAAACGTTATATTGTGATAGGAGGGACACCCTCCCTGACATCTCGGAAGGTGTATACAAGTTCTATAACAAATGGGGCCTTTACATAGAGACACTTCCCTTAGAGCAAAGAACCCATGTTTTGAAATTATTTGAATCTACATCCTGGTTTATATATAGGCAGGGAGTGTTTTGAATCTAGTTTCGTATAAGAGATCCAGGAGAATAGGCTATACATGAGAGCGGGCCCGGTGGAAGTTGAAGTTGAATTCTAATCCTTATTCTGCCCTTACTTCTAACCCTAACTCAGGCTGGAAAAAAAAAATCGGTATTTTCTTACTTATTTACTTGTTTCTTGTTATTATTCTTAATGTTCTCACTTACAAGGAAAAAAAAAATGTATTGGAATTTTGTTGCATATGGATACTTTTACGATATGTTCCTATTTATGCTGAGTGTCAATTTAATTATCCTATAACCTTACAATTCAGTATTTTGTGTGTAACCTTGTATTCTTCTCATCCCGATATATGTGGCTTGTTACGCAACTGTATTGTTTTACTTTTTACATGTATTTAATGTCACAACTTTCCAATAGAAAAGTGTTTGAAAAAAAAAAAGAATTTCAGCATAAGTAATGCCTAGGGTTAAAAAAAAAACTTTTTTCAGCATATGAAGCTGGGGTCCCTCTTATAAGTTGTATTCCCAATTTGGGTGTGCACGCCGAGGTTTGGGAGCAGAGGAGTGCTGTGGACTGCTTGTCCCTGCAGATGATGCTCCGATCACTGCAAACCTCTCTTCCTCTGGTATAGATATCTGAAAGTTATCTTCGTTGTGCTTATAAAAAGCTCTGGCCTTGATCATTCCCACATGACTGCATATACGCAATCTACATAACGAAGCAATACGTAGATTACGTAAAATAGTTACTACGCATGTGTAGTAGCTATTATCGGTAAATTACGGACGTATGTGCAATACGTCCGGGGGTGTGAATCCGGGCCTGAGAAGGTAGATATAGATGTTATAGTTATAGATGCATAGTAAACAGACACTTTGCTTAACACTAATATTGAGCAGCAGACAGTGTTAAATGTTAAGAGCTTCTACTGTTTCTTCTTCATGCCAGGGGCTGGTACACATTCATAGTTTTGATTGACCCTGAATATTGCAGATCGAGACAACTGTCTGTGCTTGTATTGTTGCAGTAATATGTAATATACTAATGACACTTAGTAATTAAGGAGATGTGTTCTACGGAATGAAAATGATGTTTCAGAAAAACAGACAGCCAAAAGCTCATGATCAACATGCGGGGATAGAGTCTTGGGGTCAGCCTGCAGGGAAGGGAGGGTTAGGGCTAGGGTAATGGAAGGGGAGGGTTAGGGTGAGGATTAGGAAAAGGGTTGGATAAATACTCACCACACGCCGCAGTGGGTTTGCTCTGGAAATGTTCAATTGCTTGTTCTTGGCATCGATTACAGAGCCAATTCAAAATTGGCTGGTAGAAAACGGCCTTTTCAGAAAAGGGCTGATCTGCCATCGACCCACAATCGATTAATTGTATACAGCGCAATGCAATATAAGTGTTAACACTTCAAATACATTTGAAAATGTTTCAAGTGAAGTACAATGTTTAATACTAAATTATTCACAAAACAAACAAGTGCATTTTGCTTTTTCATTATCTCTGTGGCAATGATTTTTTTTTATTTCATTCTAAAAATATCCTCTATATTTACAACCAACTTTCTCATTTATTTTAATACAATGATTTTGCTGGAAAGAACAAGACAGCTACTGCATATAGAGGAAGCCTATTGTTATTGATCCACTTAAATAATTCTTTTGGCCTTTTATAAAATATTGATTTGAATAACAGTTTTATTTGAATAAGCTGTCAGGTTCCAGAATTTGTAAACATCAAAAACCATTTAGATAAAACATTAATTTGTGTGAAAAGAAAAATATAACACTCAAATATGTGAGAAAGGTAAAAATATATCAGAGGTGGTGCTATAACTCATTACATCTAGGCATATTTAATAGCCTTTGGGCTTCCCAGAAAATAGTATATTAAAATATTTCTTTTATAATAGACACTTTATACAAGTACAATAATGGGCTGGATCCAGACCTTGTTAAGTGCATTAACTTAGTTACACCTGGGCTAAACCATGTTGAATTCAGGGGGAGTCAAGTTAATGGTATACTTTGCATGTAGGGATATATCTTTAAATTGCTTACTGCACACAGATACTGACCGGCTTTACTTTCACACTGTTATTTAGACTTGGGATAGGAAACATCACCTCTCTACTCTAAAACTGTTTGCAGCCGATGAAATATGACTCCCCTGAAATCAACATGGTTTAGCCCAGGTGTAACTAAGTTCATGCACTTAACAAGGTCTGGATCCAGCCCAATGTCTTTAAATGGTTTTTACCTTTTAAACTTTTTTCTTTTATGGAAGAAATTTTATGGTCTTTTTATCATAATTTTTTGTTTTTTGTTTAATTACTTTTTAAAATGTCCACTTCCTTACATTATGGACTGTAAGAAAAAAATATCTTAGAAAACAACACACATGTAGAGAAAAATAATGGGAAAAAACATAAAATGACAGCTGACATAGTTTGGGCTTTCAATCTCTTTAAATATTTTTTTTTAGAAATGTATTTAGTTACATAATGTACATTTCAAGTGATTTTGACAAGGTGCATTGAGTTTTAGATTAAGTCTATTGAAGTAATATATTAAACCCAGAAAATAAAAGTCCTTTTAAAAAAAAGCCCTTCAAATGGCTATAAACATTTGGCATTTCCAGCTCTAACATTCTTTAATAAAGTTGCCAATGAAACAAAATGGTGGTTTAATATTAGACTAAAAACAATTCCAAAACCCTTTAAAGAAAATTATAGCCCTAAGAAGGAATTAAAAGTAAGATAGATTTTAATTGAAATCATCATCAATTAACAGAACAGGCCATAAGAAAAACGCACTCGAGCATGAAATTTGATTAAACAGAACTGATGACCTTAAAAAGAAGAGACTTTATAATAGATTACTGTGACAGCTGAGTAATAAGAATTTCAACTACTGCAACATAATAGCTACAAATAGATACAACTGGCCTGGCAGGTAATAATATAGAAATATGGATTCAACTGTAATGCATTATTGTAGATTTAATGCTTGTTTTTTCCATTTAACAGAGTTTTATATTATACCCTCATACCCATATACATTTAAAGTAAGAATGGAAATATGTTTTCATTTTTAAATTATAGAGATATACACAAAAAAAAATTAATGTATCAAGAGTGCAAAGTTCAAGTTAAAAAAAACCTATGTCCATTGAATTGAGCAAAACTACCCATGCAAAAATATTAAAATTCAAAACACTTCATCTTAGATCTACCACTGACCAGTGCCTAGTAACCTCCTCTTACACTCTTTTATAAAACTTTTTCAATGCTGCAGCCAACTTAAGGAATAACCTGAAATAAACACTAAAACTCTCCCACTACTTTTAAAGCCTTTGTTTTAATATTTTTCTAAAATGCAAGCATGAATGAACATGAATGGCAGTATGTTACAGAAGACAGTATCTTAATGACATTTTAACTGGGTCTCTAAAGTAGTAGATCAAGGGAAATATGTAGACATAACTTATCTAGACTTCTGGAAAGTTTTTGACACTATGCCACGTTGCAGGCTGTTAAGTAAGATTGAACATTTTGTATTGGGTTCAAAGATGGTTGCCTGGATATGATCTTGGTTGTAGGATAGACAACAGAGGATAGTGAAAAGGAATCCCTTATGGGAATAAAATGATTACCAATGCAGTTCTGCGGGGATCTGTGCTTGGACCACTGATATTTAATACCTTTATTGGTGATATTATACATGGTATCAGATGCAAAGTATGCATTTTTGCAGATAACACAAAAATAAACACACTAGGATTGGGTAACAAAATGATTGTATGAACTGAAAGAATGATCTATATTGGGGCAACTACAGTTTAAAACCCTAAAGCTCTATATGGCATTAACGACCCTATATTAGAAACTACTGAGGAGGCAACGGATATAGGAGTTAATATTTCTTGTATCTCAAAGTTAGCCAACCAATGTAACAAGCAATGACAAAAAGAAGACAGATGCTTCACTACATAGGGAACGTTATTAATAACAGAGGGCAGTATTCAGACTTCCGGTCGTATTTTTAGGTACGTTTCAACTGCGCATGCATAGTAACTTTTTGTACGTAGTTGACGTAGACTATATGCACGGAAGTGCCTTACGGACAGACGTATGATATGCACGTAGGTACATACGGATATGCTACGCAAATATACGCACAGGAGAATTTAAGTGAAAATGGGCGGGGTAAAGCATTTAAATGAAGGAAAGTGGGCGCGATTATCATGATATGCACGTACGGAGGACACATATGCGAGGGACTGCACACAGAAAGTTAGAGGTGGTCTATGGTGGTGTAAGGGGAGTGACTGGGGTTTTGGTGGTTGTTCCTTGCTACGTGCGTGCGTATATTTGCGATTGCGTTTGCAAACGGAAGTCTGAATATGGCCCAGAAAGAGAAAAGTAGGGATTCCATGTGGTAGGTCATTGGAATTGCTACACCTATAATAACGGGTTCAATTCTGGAGGACATATCTCCAGAAGGGCATAAATACATTAGAAACTGTGTAAAGAAAGTACTGTAACTAGAATAGTGCATCACATGCATCAAGAGACATACAAAAAAAAGACTAAAGCAATTAAACATATATAGCTTGGAGCAGACAAGGAAGATGGGGATTTGATAGCGGCTTTTAAATATATCAAGGCATTAAACCAGGTACTGGAGAGTGGAATTTTTCAAAGCCTGCATAGGTCTGTGTATAAACTGGAGGGTGGTAAGGTTAGAGGAAATGGGCGAAAAATGACTTCACTGGAAAGGTAGTTGGTAAGTGGAATAGACTCCCATCAATATGATAGAGGCTAAAACAGTAAAATAATTAAAAGATGCTTGGGATAAATATAAGCATATCCTAAATCTTAAACCAAGCTGGTATTCTGAGGGCCTGATCCAGACTTCTGTGCATGTTTCGTACATACAGAGGTATTGTAGGCCACACGGAAGAAAGGAGTAAACTCCCCTGTCACTCCCCTTTCTCGTGCAGAGTTTGCAGCAGCTGTCATAAGCCTACCTTAAGCCTTGTGTGGGGATCAGTCCATATGAATATAGATCTGGAAGTCTTAAAATCCATCCATACTGTAAAAATTAAGTGCACCCCCCTTGTTCACCACATGTACTTTTGGTGAGCAGAGGGGAAGGCCTGCCTTGTCCAATGAATAACATTTGGTGCACGAATGGGCACTGCAAAAAAAATACCTGATTTCCAAGCAGCTTGCAGAAGTCAGGTGTTGGATGGAAGTCTGTATCCGACCCTGAATCGGCGAAGTTGCTCTTTTTTTTTTGCTGTCACGCGATTTAAAGAATATACATTCATTTATCAGTAAATTTATGTTTATATGGAATTAAAGTTTAAGATAAGTTGACTCCTTTCGAAAACAAACATTTGTCTACGGTCATTACTAGATTAGCCTTTTATTTTCAAATGGATTGGATAGAAACCAATTATAATAAGGAATCCAGAAAATAATACATTGCTATATGGTTAAATAATACTACCATATTGCCAGCCCCTACTTGAGGCCATCTTGGTATACGTTTCCAACTCACTATTGGAATTTTTAGGATCCTTGCTTCTTCTGATTTGATTGGTCCCTCAACTGAATATTAATATCTAATAACATTTTCTGGTTATTGTATGTTATTGTGTCAGACCTATCCTCTGATAAACTTCACTGTATTGTTGTTCCTTGTAATTTGTTCTTCACAAGTTTTTTGTATGCTTTCCTTTTATTTACATACTTGCAATACAAACAAATTAAAAATAAAGAAATCTTCAACCTATTTGGACAATCTTAAATTTGCAGCATATACATCATGAATTGCAAGATATATGTCACATATAGATCACATAGGGGTAGATGCAGACCTACGCTCCCTTTCCTTTTTAACACGTAGCGCATTTACGCTATCGTAGTTACTATGCACTCCCCTAGGCACTCCCCTCGATCGTACGTACTTTTGTCGTTTTACGCTTTCCAAACCCTACCTTAACTTTTCAAAGTGTAACTCCTGTCGGCTGTAATGGCTGCATGTACACACCTAAGCACACCCATACTGTACGATTTAAATGCCTCACCCCGCCTACGAAGCATAATTACAGGTGTCGTATGGCTGGCATGCCCCTTCGTTCGTAGTTATGCTCTTGATACGAGGATGTTACGTACGTTCAGAGTTACATGCCGAAACATCTGCCACATGAACAGTACATACAAAATAGCGATTTTACGTCTCCTGCTAGCGTAAATACGCTAGGGGACGTTGATCTGGATCTGGGCTATTATTCTTTTAGTTATTTATATTTATATGATTTAAATCGAGGTAGAGGTTGGAGCAGACAAAGAAGAAGGTCAAACTAGATAAAATTCCAAGAAAAGGAAGAAAGAGGTGATAGGACATAGGGAGAGGGTGACAAGGGATAGAGATGTGCATATCAAACAGGATAAAGTGCTGAAGGAGCAGTGGAGAATGTTAGGGGGAAGGGGGGGTTAAAAGTATAGGAAAGTGTCAGGTACCAAAATTTGTCATGACAAGAGAAAAGGCAATACAGTAGATTGGATGAGTAAATGGTCACTAGTTTTCTTTGTGTAACATGATGTCATTATAAGCACTGAGGCACACAGGTTGATCACATAGGTACTGATTCAAACCCGAATGCGACCTGGCAACAGAAATCTTGTGCATGTTTTTGGGGGCTCTCTTACTTCTCAATAGGGTCTGCAGCAGTGGATAGTAGGGGTCCCCCTGAAACTCAGGACCCATCACAGATGACCATCTGCCCCCCCCTGTTGCCTGCACTTAATTTATTAAGGACTTAGGTACTATCCAGACCTAAAGCAAGTAAAACGGTTTACATATGGACACAGTACAGTCAAACACACTGCAGCTACATTCTGAGATATTTTCACTTACTCTTTCCCCAGGGATCTAAGCTCAAGTGCAGGGTACTTTATTGTCATGTATAGTGGAAATAGTGGTTATGTTGTGCGCTAGTGCTTCAATAACAGTGTGGATGTAATAGTAGTCATTATAGCTATAGCTTGTGGAGTGTCAGCCATCATGAAGTTCCTACACTTAGACAAGCCCTGTGGCTGATGCAAATATTTAGCTATAATCTGTGTGCACTTACAGTTGCATTCGGGTCTGGATTGAGTTCAGAAGTGAGATTCATTTTATTGCACATTGGGCCTGATCCAGAGCTACGAAATTGCCCGATTTCGAGCGAGCGTACGACCGTTTTTTGCGTATTTTCGTACGAAAATTCGCACTGCGCATGCCCAGTATGACAGCTTCCTGTCGGCTGGACGACATGAGCGTATAGCGGTCGTATTGTGTGCGAATTGTTCGCTCGAGGGGCGTGCGTTCAGTACGACGGTCGCCTGGGCGCTCGTTTTACTACACGGAGGCGGGGATAGCCATTTAAATTGTACAGTATGGGCGTGCTAAGCCTATACGCTTTGAGTATTATGTGCGCAAATTCGTACGGCCGACGGTAGTACCTAGTGTAGAGTATAGCCGCCGTAAGCAGGTACTTTACAATGGGAGTGTTAGGGGCGTGTATGTTTATACGCAAATGGGCGAACGTACGCATTTCGTAGCTCTGGATCAGGCCCATTAACTCTATTCCTGCACCTTGCCCTCCCACAATATACCCTTTGCACAAGGACTTGCGTTCAGGTCTAGATCACCTAATTTGTATACACATTTGTCCTGGACAGAGCTTTACAAATGGCTGCAAATCTGTCATTGAGCTTACGATTCAATCGGAATCAGGCCCATAGCGTTCTTAAGGCATTTAAATATACTATTTGTCATATTATTGTTATTAAGTAAGGCTATGTAAATAAGTAACACTTAAGAATTCAACTATAAACCAACATTAATCATGGAAATCAGTAGCATATGTGAAATTACTTCACAGGTGTTTTATTTGATTACTTGCTGGCTTATTTTCTTAATTTATAAATGATTTATTTTTTTATTTAAAATAAACAAATTTTCAAGTAGATAATTTAAGAAAAGAACATGCAGACTAAATATAGACTCATTTTATCTTTATTTCTTACGTTTATATTATCAGCTACTGTAATCATATTGGTTTTCTTATAAATCCAATGTTTTCATTATTTATTTGATCGCCAACTTTAAGAGGCTTAATAGAATTTGATATTTTTACTTTAGGTTTTAATCTTGGTGCCAAAATCACCTCAGTCGGAAACATAAGCCTTTGAATACTGCTTTTGTATTTGAAACATTATTAAAAACATTAAAAGAAAACCATGTACCTTTATTGCCAATATTATTCTAGATAAGAGAATGTAATTAAAATCTGATATGTTTTAAATTACTTATATCTGTATTTCCTATTATAATGGTTTTAGAGTTATCTTCCTCATCAAATAAATATATGGGTAAAGTTTCTTTGGAACAAAATATACTTTATTTTCCAGCAATTTTGTTAATTTTTGATGATGACTCAAACTTTAAAATGGTAACTTAATTGAGACCATTAACAGCACTTATACATGGAGGGCCGGAATCACAGTTACGAGTGAGTTAGGTACGGCCAGATCCGCACCTAGCTCTCCTGCCCGTCTCCCGCAACCCACCAGCAAAACCCTGTTTTTAGGAGCCTAATGGCACTTAAGAGTACCATTCCTGTGCGTATTTTCCATCTTAAGAAGGAAAATATGTACTGAGAGTTTCTCAACGCACACTCCCCGGATCCTTTACATACCTCCCCCCACCCACTCTTCCTAAAATTTCCCCGAGCTACCCTGGCACCTGGCAGAAGTTCTTCTTAACTAACTAACTGGTACTAAGTGGTATGTAGACAACATGAATAACCTACCACGCATACATAGTAGGTTATTTCTTTTTTTTTAAAAAGCACCTAAGAAGTCGGAGCTTCTTAGGTGTGAATCCGGTCCAGAGTGTGGAGCACTATCGTAAGCTTAGGCCTATATGACTATTAAATGTTTTTGTTTTGAAAGTATATGTAGAACACCAGGGATTTGATCGATGAATACTGCTCAAACTTCAAGCATTCTGTCAAGATTTACGACATTTGCAACTCTGGGTAGAATATACTGGAAAGGTGCATACATTGAAACAGGCAAATGCAAGCGTATAGGCAGAGGCTGCGAGGTGTAATTGCAGCAGCCTGTACAAGTTTGCATGTTTCAAATGTGTTTTTTTATTTTTTATATCCAATCTAATTAAATAAATAAATAAAAAATCTAAAATTTAGTAGACTAAATAAAAAAATGGCTGAGTAGAATGTGGGACAATAGGCTTCTATATAGGATTATTGTACGACATGTATTGTATGATTTTAGAATAGTTAACTGATGCTTACTTTAACCAATTAGTATTTTTAACATGTGTAGGGATGTATTTTTAATACAAATTGGGCCATTTACTGCATAAAAGTGGTCTTTATTTTAAACTCACACCAGCACTAAACTGGCCACTTTCTAATTTAAATATGGTGGAACACACCGCATTTACATTAGAAATCCACCATATATCTTGCACTAGCACAGAGAACAAGGAAGCGTATGTAGGCAACTATCTTTCTGTGCTCCCTCCTGTTCTACACATACGTAGAACACATAGTGGAAGCACAACTCATATAGACACAGGATGAATATGGACTATAAGTAAGTGTCTATTCCTTGTGACCGATGTTATTCTCAAATGAGGTAAACTAATGATATAACATGGCAAACAGCAGTTAATTCTGAAACAGTTAGGAAAGACTTTGGGTTAAGGATCATGCTAAAATGTAAAAGGCGTTATTTTTTTTTTTTTTTACATGCAGCAAGAAATGCGATATCAGTTCTGCCAAAACCACAGAGAGACAAAATGTTATGTTACATTAACTGTCTCCGCTGGAAATGGGTAACTATTTACTTATTGTTATTCTGCATACTTGCTTTCCTATGAGACTGTATATAACCATTTACTTATTCAGCAAACAAAACAATCTGTACTGTACTTCAATTTCCTTGCTCCCCCAGGAAAGAAATTCCTGCAATATTTTAAAATCACAGTCAACGTTGTTAGCCTTTGTGATTTATTTCTCTGTATTTTTGCACATATAGTTAGTGTGCATTTCAAATATTCAGCTTCCAACATTTGAAAAAATTCTTTGTAATTTGTTTAGGAATTCGAATTAAAAAAAGCTTATTGTGTAGAGGCATATAGAGCAATAACTTTCACTGTATGAGAATACAAGTATGTATCTAAACTATTCATATACATGACAATAAAAATATTAATATAAAATATAAAAATCCTGATCCTCCTGTGGTTAGGAATGGGGGGAAACATCCTCCTGGGGTTGGGACTGGGGGGAAACATCCTCCTGGGGTTGGGACTGGGGGGACACCTCCACCTGCTCCTCCTGCTGCTCCTCCTCCTGATTTTGGAGTTGTTGTTGTGCAAACTCGGCCAGTCTGTGTCTGTCCTGTCCTAAGGGCCTCATTCATTAAAAACGATATCGGCGCAATTTTTCAAAAATTTTTTTGAAATTCATTAACCCGCGATTATTTTCAAATACAGGCGATGTTCCGCGATGCTTTTAGGGCTTAATCGTGGTGATTTTCATAAAAAAATCACAGCGATTAGCCCTTTAAATAATCGCAGCAAATCGCATGCGTGAAAAAAATCGAAAGTGCTGCATGGCTGCAATTTGTAGCCATGCTGTACTCATTGAATTACAAGGATCAGCATAGGTGATCCTTGTAATTCTGTGTATACAGCACAGCTACACTTGTAGCCATGCAGCGCTCCGTTTACAGTGTGTGTCCAAAAAAAAAAAACCCCAACACAGACATTAACCCATACAATTCTTTAATAAAGTGTAATATGTGTAAAAATATGTAAACCTAACTAACATTACCCCCTACGTGTATGCACTTACCTTAGGTGGTCATCTCTCCTAAAGTAAGTGGTATACATAAAGTGTTACATGTGTATAAAATGAATACAAATATTTTTAAACTCACCATTAGATATCCGCATCTTGGGAGCCTTCTAATTTTCTTTAAATTATGAATTCTGTTCTTTTCTTCAATCTTGAAAAATCTTCTGGGCTGGAGATGCAGAAGAAAGCTTCATTTCTTGATCCCGGCGTCTTCAATATAACTTCCCGGCAGTAGGGGGCGCTGATAAACTTCTTTACAGTACAGCTCTGCTGTTTCTGACGTCACCTTCTGAAGTTAATCAGCGCCCCCTACTGCCGGGAAGTTATATTGAAGACGCCGGGATCAAGGTCCATTGTTTTATTCTTTCTTTAGTACTACTCGGCAGGGTATTTATGTATGCTTACCATGTGAAGGTAAAGTCTTTAAAAAATTCTAACTTTTCCATTGCTTGATGGAATGTGAGTTCATTTTTTTGTTTGTTTGTCAAACAAACCCACTGTACTGTCTATACCACGTAATCTCTTCGAGTTGACTCTAACAAAGGGTTTTCTCTGTAAGCTAAAGGAACCTTCTGGTTCCTTCTGTAGATGGAGTGGATCCAGACCTTGTTAAGTGCATGAACTTAGTTACTCAAGGGCTAAACCATGTTGATTTCAGGGGGAGCAAAGTTAATTGTATTCTTTGCATGCAGGGATATATCTTTAAATTGCTTACTGCACACAGATACTGACCAGCTTTACTATCACACTGTTATTAAGACTTGAGATAGGAAACATCACCTCTCAACACTGTTTGCAACAGAAATATGACTCCCCTGCAATCAACATGGTTTAGCCCAGGAGTAACTAAGTTCATGCACTTGACAAGGTCTGGATCCAGCCCGATGAGATTAATGTTATTTAGAAATTCTTGTTCCAAAATAGAATCTGTGTACATCTCCAATCCCTGAAGCCAGTCTTTTAGCTGACGCAACAGGGAGCGTGGTTGTAAGCTACAATGTCAGGGACATTAATCCCAGTGCAACATTTGGGTTGCTGGAGTTTGTTGAGTCCAATTCTAGGTTTTCCATTATTCCATATAAATTGACAGAACAAGGTTACAATATGTTTAGTGTCTTTCTTAGTCAAAAGAATTGGAGGAGATTGTAATAGATACAATAATTTTGGGAACAAAGTTATTTTTTATCAAATTAGCCCAACCAGTATATGTAAGTTGCAATCCACGAGTGTGTTCTATTATTCTCTCATCATAGTAGAAACATTAAGCAAACACAAAATAGTTGTGCGTGCCTTATGCGCTGCTGACCTATCAGATGGTAAGGAAAGGGCAGAGATGCAGTGTGGCCTATAGTGTGAGGTGTGGCGCAAAGTAGAATTTTTCCTTCATTAAGCAAACACAGCTCTTCTGGGATTTTAGTTATTAGTACACCATGTATTAGTACACCATGTATGTATGTAAGTGAACATCTCTGCCACTACATGGGAAAAGAATTTCCCCATGTGGGTTGATACTGCCCAATGTTAAGGCATAGTGCCATTGACTTCTCTACATTTATTGTAAGACCCGAAACAGTGCCAAATTCCTAGATTCTCTCCAATAATGCTTCCAGGATCTCATCTGGGTTTGAGATGTAAAGCAATACATCATCTTCAAAAGCAGTGATTTTGATTGACTTGCTACCATTCTGGATGTCTTCGAAGTCCCCCCAAGTTTGAAGAATAGGAAGCAAAGGGTCCAATGATAAATGAAACAATAAAGGGCAAAGGGGACATCCCTGTCTGGAGCCCCTTGCCATCACCATACCCGCCCCCTTCAGACCATTTACTAAAATCGATGTGGTGGGAGAGTTGTAAAAATATCTAATGAGGGAGATAAAAGAAGGACCAAAAGAACAGCACTCTAATACCCCATGTAAGTGTTACCAAGCTAAGGAGTCAAAAGCCTTGTGTGTCAAGACTCAAGAGAATATTCTTATTGGTAAGCACTTTGGATGACGTCCTAATCCCTTTCACCAAGTCTTTTCCTGACGTGAAGCCCATCTAGTGACCAGTAAGTTTGGGAGAATAGATTAGAATAAATTAGGTGAGTAGACTTTATTTTTGGTAGTAGCTTACAGTGAGTATTTAACAAAGGTATTGGATGGTATGAAGTTACCAACTGGGGATCCTTACCGGGCATGGAAATGAAAATGTTATGTGATTCATTAAAATCAGGGAAAAATGGTGAATGTTCATGAATATCCCAAAAGTTCCAATAACGTGGGGGGTCACATTTTCTCGCAGAATTTTAAAGTAGTCATTAGTCAAACAGTCGGGGTCTGGAGCTTTATGTGGTTTTAAAGTCTTAATTGTAAAATCTATTTCCTCTGCAGTGATGGGATCATCCAATATCTCTTTTTGGTCCCGGGTCAATTTTGGTAGTCAAGCTTCGTATAACAATCTATCAAGAAGAATTGAGTGCCCAGGTATGGCCTGGTACAGGTTACTATAATATGTTTGAAACTGCTGTAGGATTTCTTCTGATTTAATCAGTAATGCTCCCCCAGTGGTGTTGTCCCTTAAAGCCATGATGTGGCTTCTTGCTTTAGATGTTTTAACCATGATAGCCTGGACTTTTCCTGGTTTATTTCCCCACCTATAAAATGTACGGGTCCCATAATCCAAATTTTGTTTAGCTTGGCCAGTTAAATAGGAATCTAATAGCCCTTTGGCCTGTTTAAACCGTGTTAGAGTATCTGGACTAGAGTTATCTACATATTCTCTAAAGGTGGAAGAGACATCTTGTTGTAATAATTGTATGTGCTTTGTAGCCTTTTTACGTTTGCTTGACACAAAGTTGATGATTTAACCTCTCATCACTGCTTTGGACGTTTGCCAGAATAACCCAGTGTTCAAGATTAATGTCCAAATATTCTTTTCATTGGGATTTCAAATAAATCTGAAAGTCCTCAGAGTCATTCAGATATGATGGAAACCGCAATAGGGGAGTTACAGTCAATGGGTTGGAGAGATAAAGTAATTGGCGCATGGTCTGAAAGAACAAGGGCCCAGATCCAGAACAACGCTTCTGTGAGAATTTACGCCTGGCGGACATGTAAAATCGCTATTTTGTATGTACTGCGCATGCGCACGCCAGATGATATGCTACGTAATTTAACATAACTCTGAGCGTATGGGTCATTCACGTATTTGCTGCGTAAATTCGTATGTGGGGGTGTGCCATTTTTATGTGAGCCAAAAGTACACCTAAATTATGCAATGTAGGCGGGGGTTTTCATTTAAAGTGTACAGTATGGGCGTGCTTAGCTGCGTAAATCCGCGTTGCCTATCCGTACATGTGCGGATGATAGCAGTTACGCTGCCAAAAGTTAAGGTAGGGTTTGGAAAGCGGAAAGTGGTCAAAGTACGTACATTCGAGGGGTGTGCCTAGGGGAGTGCTTAGAAAATATGCTACGCTAGTAAACGGATTGCAAGCATAGTTCTGGATCTACCCCAATGTCTCCAATAGTCACACCCCTGATCTGTGAGGCTAAAACGTCCGCTATGAATATGTAGTCTAAATGAGATAGGGAGCCATAGGCAGTGGAAAGATGAGAAAAGAAACGGTGTGAAGGATAGAGGAGGCGCCAAGGGTCCACCAAGTGATGTAAGGATTATAATCCTTATATCTGATGCTATTGTGATAAGGAGGGCTTTCTACTTGGCGGGGACTTATCAAGCACTGAATTAGCCACAGTGTTCAAATCTCCCTCCAGAATGAGATTGGGCACATGCCTATAAGCTATAAATTAAGTATTTGTACCAAAAAAATTGAGATGTCATTCCATTTGACGCATAAACATTTAAGATGGAGTATTTTACAGAATAGTTAGGGCTATAGAAATTAAGCAACCTTCAGGATCCTGAAACTGATTCGTGATTTGATAAGGTACATTTTTACAAAACACAATTGTGACCCCTCTTGCTTATGAGGCAGAGACGCACTCACCTATCCATATCTCCTATCTCTCAGAGTAGACCACTCTCTCGAGTTTCCTGTAAATATATTATGTCTGCTTTGGATTTTTCAGAAAAAGATAATTCCTGTACCCATTCAGTAAAGTTCCGAGAAGGAATAAGGTCAGAAGAATCCTGACAGTCCTCAGCTTGCTTTTCCGGTGATGGGGGCAAGGCTAATTGGCGTTTGGATGATGTTGATTTCTGTCTGCCTCCCATAGTGGATAAGGAAGAAGAAGGGCGTGGAGGTTGATTTTTGTCAAGAAATCTGTCCACAACTGGTCAGCCACTGGCAGTGATATAGTAGTTAGTAGCACAAATGGATGAGAACAAAATCAGACAACGTCAGTATTATGATTACCACACGTAGGAACTGGGGGGGGTCCGCACACGTAGGAATTGCCCCCCCCCCCCGCAGAGTTTAGCTAAATTCTGTTTAGCATTGAATAAAACTTCACCACCGAACCTCAGATAGAGGCTCTTGACAGGCTGGGAGAATCCAGATGTTGTTGCACTCCCCTTTTTTTTTCTTTTTGTCCCCTGTATTTATGAATTTTAGGTGATAAGATTGGTCTTAAGATCTCTGTATAAACTACATTGTTATTTTCAAAGATCAAAGAAGCAGTGTTTAAAAACTGACCTAAATACATTAGTATCATAATCAACCTGAGCACTATGCTAAGCTGTAATAACGACTATGTGATTGTTTAAAAATAGCTATAAATGAGTTTGCTACAACAATGGCAGCATTCATTTTCTATCTGTATAGCACTACAATTAACATGTCAAATTATGTCAAATGTAACAAGGCGCCATTCAAAATGTGTGTTAGCATTGGTAAGGATACATGCAAAATCAAATTACTCTATTTGTAAACATTAAAATAACATAATAAAGTGTAACAAGAGACAATAGTATCTTGTAAGTTATTAGAAAACTTTATATTTCATAAAAAATTCAGCATAAGCCATAAATGCATCATAAATTAAATTATGTACATTTTGCTTTCCCAATGAAATAGGATCCTAATTTCCTGTCAGTGTCCAAATAGAATAATAATCACTTAATGGATATGAGCTTTCAAATTATGCAACACTATATAATAAAGATGACACAATAAAGCATTAGGGATCTGCAACATGATTTAACATATAATTAGCAAATAAGAAGAAACTAGCAGGTACTTGCTGACTGTAGTCAATTTCTTTATGTCTTGTTGAATTGATCCTTTCAATAAAACCAAAGAAATTTTTTTCTATGGGTGCTTATAATATAAATCTAGATAAAGATTATCAGCTGTATAAGGGGTTTGTGCCCAAAAAAGAGAACTCAAGTTTTTAAAACCTCTCAAATATATATAAACTACAGCGCTTAAAGAAAATAATGAATCAATAAATGTTGGAATTAATGAAGAGTAGGCATCGTCAGTCCTGTAACAGTCAATTGTATTAAAACCACAAAAAGTTAAAATCACAATGAACAAAACTGATTCCTGTGAAGCCCGGTCCAAGTGAGGGTTATCGTATATACAGCGCTGTTTTGCATCTTACGTTCAATTCCTTTCATTTGGTATGCATTGGCAATTTGTTTTTGAGCGCCTGCATTTTATCATTGTATTATTATTGTATTTTATGTGGAAATATTGTACTGTGTGTGGGAATATTAAAAACATTTTCTATGAATTGATACTCTTCTCTTCTCTCTTTTTCCTATGCTGTATGAGTTATCTCTAACAACTTAGTGGGTAAAGGAGAATTAAAGGG
>WWET01000042.1:366632-378687 GCA_011038615.1 Limnodynastes dumerilii | reverse complement strand
GGCTTACTGATGTCCCACACCCAGAGTCTTACAGAGAATTGAAAAATATTTGACACCTGTAAAGAAGAAAGAAAGTGCCTTGTTGGGACTTTAACCTACATTGTTATTTTAACTGTCAAATTAGTTGTCGCTGCATTGTATTGTTCCTTTATTTCACCTTTTTAGTTAACACTGTGGCAATACACAAAAAAATATCACTTGCATATTCATAACTACATTACATTCATGTCTGTAACAGCCTTAAAAGGCCCATTGTGTATGAGGGTTTTTTTTTCAACAGCAGGATGCATTATTTTTGTGTTTGATTGAATCAGGTCCATAGTTTTTGATAACTAGATAATCTTAGGTAGAGAATAAGAAATTTATAAAAGCCAGATACAGCATTTAATTAGCATGTTTTGTTTTACAGTACATTATACTGTAATGCTGAACACTAATTAGCATAATGTATCTTTGTTAACAAAATACCAACATCTAATTAGATTTTATGAGTCAGTTATAATTGTCTACAAGTTCAGCTTACTCTTCTTTATACAGTAGTCATGCTGTAATGTGTAATTGGGAACAGGAATCTTGTTTGGATTTGTTCTACACAAATTGGTCAATTTGTACACAAAAGTAAGCTGCTTGTTTTTACTGTAAGCCCTGAAACAATCATAATTTACCCAATGAGCAACTCAAATGTTACTTAGTGTGAATTTATTGCAGCCTTAAAGCTCACAGTAGAAATGCAGTGTCCACATAGCCTGTCATGATATGTACAAGATAGGTACAAAATAGTTTTTCTGATCCAAAGTGATTTTAACCCACAATTATCACGCAAGAGGAATGGAAAGAATAGTTTCTCATGTGCCAACCACACTTTAAATAACATTTGGTCATTTGATACTAGGGGGGAATCATCCTGCACTGTACATAAAAAGGATTTTCATAGTCAAAGATAAAACCCATATAAAGGCACAGACTAAGGGTCGGTTGTTCTCAAGTGTCATTGTTACATAAGAACTGGAAACCGCAGACTTTACGTGGTTCATATACATTGTGATTAATGACAATTCCTCTGTGAATGTCATGTACTCTGTGAGTATTCCCTTTTATGTTATTTCTTTTAATAAAAGTAAGGTTTTTTACACGATTGGTCCCTCATCACTTTCTTCTTAATCCCCCCTCCCTCATCCTATCATATTGCAGTCGGGAGCCGAGGCTGTGTTTCAGCATTGGAATGGAGAAGAACGGAGACAGGAGTGAGGCTACAAATGAGCGACACGGGCAGGGCATAGTGGGGACCAGGATATGGAGGATACATTTTGCTTATTCTATTTCTTTAAGAAGTAATGGATTTTGGACTCGCAACATCTCTGCTAAGACTTTCTTTGCATGATGGACATAAACGTGATATCCATACCCTCCAACTGTACCTATTTAGCAGGTACAGTAACATTTTTAAGTGGTCTGTACCGGCTAAAAAAGTTCCTGTACCGGATTCTGGCCCAGCAGTTTCCTCCCCACTATACTCACCTTCCAGTCCTGCAGCATCTAATCACTATAGCAGAGCTGCAGGGACAGAATCCTACAGCTGTGCTAAAGTGACACTCACCTGTGAGTTCTTAGCCCATATGATAAGGTGTAAAATTATATTTTACACCTTATCATACATGCAAATGAGAGCAGATTAACGCTCAGCCCCTTCACTGGACAAGCCACGCCCCCTTCATGGACACAACCCCTGGTGTACCGATTTTCAATAAAAAAATGCTGGCGGGTAAGGATATCTATGCCTATCACATTCAGTCTATTTAACGGAAACAATCTTTTGCCTGTCTGCATATAACTCTAATGTGCTAGTATATAGAATTGCTTTGTGTACATTCATGTTTTTGCTCAGGTCTACACTTGCAGCTGATTTGCCTTAAGCTAGGTACAAACTGGCAACGTGCTAACAATACAATATTGCAATAAAATTTCAGTCATTACACACTGCAGCTGGCGCTGTGTAAAACTGTTTCTATAATCAACTGCTGCTGGGAACTGTTTATCTGAAGGTCAGGACAGGGCAGGGCCGGACTGGGACTAAAAATCAGCCCTGGCATATTAAGCACACAGGCCCACCTTTTGTGGAGTACTGACAGTTTGAAACAAACATTCAACAACAGACGCAGCTGCATCATTTAGCAGCTGATAGGGCCATACAAATTATAGGTAAGTTGCAACAGGGACTGGAAAGAAATAAGCCCCCCAGGGCTATCTATCTATCTATCTATCTATCTATCTATCTATCTATCTATCTATCTATCTATCTATCTATCTATCTATCTACATGACACCCACGCATAAGTAATGACAAACACTTTGAAAAAGCATGGGCATATATATATATTTTTTTATCATGTTGTTTTGTTAATTAATTATTCTATCTATCTATCTATCTATCTATCTATCTATCTATCTATCTATCTATCTATCTAACACATACACACCTACTTTTACTTTTCAACAGAGCTGTGCCTGAAAGGAAGGACAGAAAGTGTGGGTGGATCATAGCAGCAGATGCCAAGCGAATGAGGTAGTAGCATAATGACATCACCTACTCCCTCATTGGCTGATTTTCTGGCACTAGGGGAAAGCTTAATCAATGCGGAGCTGCTTTAGCTGAAGCAGAAAATCTACACTTGATAGTGACAGCCTCCGTTATAAAGCAGTTCTGTGTACCGGCCCGGCCCCCCAGCAGCCCATCTGCCATTCCATAACACAATATTTTCGGTATTTCAATATTTTAACATGTTAAGTTTCTGTATTGTGCCTGCAATAGCTGTACTTGACAGAGATTTTCTTGAGTAGAGAATGTTGGGCTTTGATGTCGGCCCTCGCCTGGCATCACTTAAGGGTAAATAATGCATGATCAACAGCAAATCTGATGGAGGCAGAGGGTCTTTTATCCAGTGCGGACGCTGCAGTCTGGGCTATCACTTGTGCATATTAATTTAATGCACTACAAGCTTCTCCTGAAGACCAATGACCTCACTTACCTCTTATATTTTTCCTGCAGTGCTAATGCTGCTATGTTTCAGTCACCATTAGCCAGGCCCTGCGCTCTTCTCTAAGAAACGCAGGGCTCAGGCTGGCTTATATTGAGTTTGCAATCAACATGGTTTAGCCCAGGAGTAACTTTTCTCTCTTAGGACCTGATTCACACTTAAGAATCTTCTTAAAATAAGAACTTAAAGTCACTCCTGGGCAAAACCATGTTGATTGAAGAGGGAATTAATTTAATTGTATTCTTTGTATGCAGGGATATATATTTGAATTGCTTACTGCACACAGATACTGGCCAGCTTTACTATTACACTGTTATTTAGACTTGGGCTGGGAAATATCACCTCTCAACACTAGTACTGTTTGCAACAGATGAAATATGACTCCCCTGCAATCAACATGGTTTAGCCCAGGTGTGACTTTAAGTTCTTATTTTAAGAAAATTCTTAAGTGTGAATCAGGTCATTAATTTCAATATCCTTCTTAAGTCTGAATCAGGCCCAAAGGCATTGATCCAGAGCTGCACAACAGGGCAAAACAGGTACAAGAGTAGACATGAGCAAAACCATATTCTGTTGCAAGGGGAAGCAAATTTAAACTGTACAACGGAATTAGATGAGAGGTGAAGTTTCTTAGCTCATTTAACTCATTGATTGATGGGGTTTTTGGTGGTGATTTGAAAGATACCCAGGTCCTCGTCAAACACAGGAAAAAGAAAGTTTTTTCCCATGTCCAACCCCTGTAAATAGTTATGTGAAAGTTGCTGACCCAGATTTTTCAAGCCAGGTCTCACCTAATATTCCCGATTGGATAAATAAGTCCTGCCCCAGGAGCTGTACACAGCCCATTCACAATGTCAGGGCAGACCCAGGACCAAGAATTTCTTGGGTCAACATTGCAGGACTTAACAGGGCTTTTTGTTTAAAAACCCCGTAAGTAACACGGCAATAACCTGAGTGAAAGTGGTATAACAAATTAAACACAAAGTAATGCGGTATGCGAATTCTGTGTGCAAAACTACACTTTATTCCTTGCATGCAACAAAATAATTAAAAAATAAATAAGCAACTCTTATATTGCAAAATGGTTTACACCAGTTGTGCATTTGAACCTGTTTTGCTTTTACTCTCAAACTTTGGATCATATACAAAATCTGGATCAGAACTTTGATCAAGAGTGTCAATTCATGATTTCCTTGGATCAAATGTTTCTAATTCATGCAAGAAAATTTCTGGTTGCCTTTGAATACAGAATACTAATACTCGGCATCCTTTTTTGGTTTATACTTCTAATTCTAATTCTAAATACAATGCTTTTAATTCTCCCTCCCCTACATAAAAAAAATAGATTTTATCAAGGTGAAAATGTACTTTCTGTTTTATAGTTAACTCAGCATCACATCCTCTGTATACTCTTCTAATGCTAACATTTTATCCTTTTTATTAATTATTTGTTTAACTACTCAACCACTTTCGTACATCTGAGCAACTGAATTATGAGCTGCTATCTGTCACAGTCATCTTTTAAAAATGCTTTTAGAAAAAAACAAAACACTTTATTACTTAACACATAATGTCGTCCTAAAAGAAGATGGGTTTGTATCTAAATGTAATGTATTTGTTTAATTCATTTGCAGAAAAGAATATAAATGTCCAAATGCTCTCTATGATACCATTGTAATAGATTATGGATACATAAAACCCATTTTTTAACATGACATAATACAAATCAGGTCAGGTGTCAAATGTTAAAAGCTCTGACTGTGAGATGTTGACATTAAGTGGCTATATTGAAACTGTTATGAATTCCAGTGACCTTGGAAGTGTTAGAATTTTTATTTCCTTTGTCCCTCTCTGATAAGAATAACGGATTCCCTTGACCATCACTGCTACAAAATGCAAATGCTGATGTCACCAAATTAAGTTAGAGTAAAAAAAATAGATATTAGAAACAGAGCAGCTAAATAGAATCTAAACAAAATATGTAACGTTCTAAAATTACAATACACTGTATAAGTGTGTTTTAATACTGTTAAAAAATATACTATAATGCAAGTGCTGCCACTGTATGTAGTTGGCCTAATGTTCTTTTGTGCCTGATCTTTAAACCTCCAAGATCGATAAATGAGATTGTAGATTGGAAAGAGACGTGCCCCTCCACATAATAAGAAATAACCCTAGAGACACTCCCACACCACCTTTTTTATTCCATTACATTGTGCTAATAGAACTTTCAGTTTTCATTGGTAACAATGCTATGAACATTATTCAACAAATGTGACCACTGTGTTCAATCTCTTCACCACTCTTATGGACTTTGCTCAAATGTATGTACATTCATGCCAACTAATTTACACAGCAAAACTACAATTAATCTTACACTGGACACATTAGGTAGTTATCTTTTTGAAAATACAACAGGGGAGTTTTTTAAAGGGTTCCAACAACTGGACAGGTTAGTGTAGGGGAGGGGATGTAGTTTAGTAGGGCAGTGTTAGGCTGCAGGGATGGGATGGATGGAGTAAGGGGGACTTAGGTTTAAACTGCAGGGAGGGGATGGAGCCTAGAAGATGAGACTTATGGTTAGTCTGCAGAAAAGGAGGTGGATCAGAAAAGGGTAGACTTAGGGTTAGGCTGCCGTGAGGGGGAGGATCTTAAAAGGGGAGACTTAGAGTTAGGCTGTGAGGAAGGGAGGGTTAAGGTTAGGGTAATGGAAGGGGAGGGTTAGGGTAAGAATTAGCATAAGGCTTGGGGTTGGGGAAATGGAGAGCGGCACCTATCTACGGCAGAGCAGGAAGTTTCTTAGGAGTTTTGAAAAAGGGCCATTCTCAGCAGCAAATAACCCCATTTTATAGGGGAATGTCTATTCCTGAAAATAATAACCATAGAATATAAATAATGTACATACACTGAGCCTGATCCAGAATTAAGAATTCCCACTGATTTATGGATGCAGAATTAAGAATTCCCACTTACTTACAACTGCTCGATGCTATGTTTCATGTTGAATTCATCCTCTGCAAGGTGGGCCACCCACATGCATACCAAATACACATTATGCCAGAATGACTAAGCTGCGGGTTTGGAAAAGTGGAGATGTTGCCCATAGAAACCAATCAGATTCTAGTTCTCACTTTCCTAGAGAATGTCAGCTAGAATCTGATTGGTTGCTATGGGCAACATCTCCACTTTTCCAACCCCGAAGCTTAGTAAATCTGGCCCATAGTTTGTTTTCATAGTACATTAAGGGATTGGCTAAACCTTTATATACAGTTAAGTATTCAGAACATAAAGAGATGCATGTGGAATACATAAGGTAGGGTCCTGGCCATGAAAAGGCATTCCATATGCAGGAGTGCATGGAGAGTTCCTGAACTCCTGCCTGATGGATTTTGGATGCCAAAATGCAATTGAGGCTAATGTATGTATATAGCAGTTTGTTTTGGATCAAATCTATTGTACCATATTATTCAAATTATTACATTCTTTGTTTTTTGTTTTTTATACTATGTATAACGTTACATTGCTTTTCTAGGGTAATACACCTTTCAATATAAAGTATTACATTAGTAGTAACCATAGAAATAAAAGACATGTCTTAAATATATATACATGTTAATGTCTCTCTTATACAGAATTATAGTCAGTGATGACACAGAGAATGCATTCTGGAAGACTTCGCTGATGTACATAGTTAAGTTAATCGTGTTTTTAGGGTCTCTGACATGTGGGCAGATGCAAGTGGTGAGCTGAATGCTCAGAGCTCAGACAGAGCAGCCAGGTTCCTGCCTTTATTTTAATGATGGGGGTCAGGTGTACCTCTACAAACCTTGCAGTATAGTTTTATAATATTGTCTAAGATATAGGTCCTCTATTCCTGGCCCGTTTCTGTAGGCAGCTCCAGATAAATAATACTCTTTGTTTCGGATACCACCCGCAGACCAATGGGCACAATGAGTGTGTCATCCAGGTCTTAGAACAATTTAAAAATTAATTGTTCTGAAAATTTACCTTGCATGGAGTTCGCCTGCAACAATGCTGCGCACTCTGCCAGCAAAGTATCTCCATTCTTTTGTGTCTGGGGGTTTCACCAACCAGAGATAACTTCATGTCTTGATGCTAGGGCAGTGTTGGCTAACCTGTGACACTCCAGGTGTTGTGAAACTACATTTCCCATCATGCTTTGTCAGATATCCACTATGCTTTTGCAGTTAAGGCATGCTGGGATTCGTAGTTTCACAACACCTGGAGTATCACCAACACTGCTCTATATTCTATTCTATACTGCTATACTATTATATACTCTCTATTCTATTCTATACTCTCTATTCTATTCTATAATCTATACTATTTACAACTACTCACCTCTCCTGCAAGGTCCTGCAATGATCCTCCGGGTCCTCCCAGGACTTCTCATTCATGTGATGTATGCGCAGGTCCTCCATTTCGGCACTTAGAAAATTGAAGGTCCTGGCATGAAAAAACACTGCACACGCGTGTTCATGCCAGACCTGGAATGAGCTGCGTCGCACGGACAGGTAAGTCCTGTTTCCTATTTTTTCATTTTCTTTTTTTTTATTATGCTAATGGTTTTTCTATATTTAAAAAATTATTTTTTTATAAAAAAAAAAAAAAAAATGTTTTAAAGCTAACGTTTTTATTTTACACCCAATCAGCTTATTGCAGTGAGACCCTGGTTGAAAAACCTGGGACTCACCATTCCGGGTTTTGGCTCAGTGTGAATGGGGTATAAGGGCCTGATCCAGAGCTACGATATTGCAACGATATCGTACGTACGCAATTGCGTACGTACGCTGAGCGTATTAGGGGTAAAATTACGCCCGACCAAGTGATCGGCCGTACGAAAACACACCCATATATCGGCCGTACTACTGCGTATACGTTGTATGAAGCGAACGTACGCCCGTGCGTACTAATGCGGATACGACGAACTACAAATATACGAAGAATCCTTCACACGGGACTGATCTGTAGGTCAGGACACGCACTAAAAATGTATTATAGAACATGCGTACAATCATATGTCCTATAGATTATTGTGAACTTTGAACATGAGATGTAGAAATGTTACACGGATGTAGCTCAAATTACATTGCGTACACCAATAAATAAAACATGACCCTAAGGAGGATGGAAGAAATGTATCAAGTACGTAAGTATGCCTGTATGTATGTATGTATGTATGTATGTATGTATGTATGTATGTATGTATGTATGTATGTATGTATGTATGTATGTATGTATGTATGTATGTATGTATGTATGTATGTATGTATGTATGTATGTATGTATGTATGTATGTATGTATGTATGTATGTATGTATGTATGTATGTATGTATGTATGTATGTATGTATGTATGTATGTATGTATGTATGTATGTATGTATGTATGTATGTATGTATGTATGTATGTATGTATGTATGTATGTATGTATGTATGTATGTATGTATGTATGTATGTATGTATGTATGTATGTATGTATGTATGTATGTATGTATGTATGTATGTATGTATGTATGTATGTATGTATGTTCAGAGTAGCTGTTTTGGAGACTTGGGGACCTCTGCCAGGGGTGAGCTCTCAATTTAATACATGATATATGGCCCAAAGTTGGGAATCTGACAGTTTTAGAGTTAGGACCACCAAATAGAGAAGCCTTGTAAGTGGCTGGTGGCTTGTCATATATTTGCAAATGTATGTAACAAATTCTCTGAATTTTATTTTAAAGATAGAATGTTATGATGTGTTACTGGTTAATTGCAAGAGTGCTGGAGTGCCGGCCTTTTCTGTATGTATAGATATATATATTCTATCTTTCAAATAAATGTCAGAGAGATCCGTTCCTAGTGTCTCACTCTTTATTTTCCTGCTCCCATTGGGCCAGATCCTTGGGTCTGTACGACAGGGGAATTACGTAAAGTGCATTCATAATTCCCCTGTCTTGAAGGTTGTGCGCCCAACGGCGTAAGGGTCGGTGTACGTAACATATGTTATGTAAACCGGCTGTTTTGGGAAAGGGGCTGCCCCCCCTTTACAACAGTTGTATCTCCGCCGTCATAGACATGTAAATAAGGGTACAGGGCCCTGTTACGACAAGGTTTGTGGCCGTAAGGTAGGAATCTGTACAAGTAAGTGTCCAGATTTACTACAGAGAGCGGGGAGTGCAGGAGGTGTGCAATCCCCGATATGGCAATGACCGTAATGATCTTGCATGCCTGTAAAGTGCGCGTAGGTCAGGATCCGGCCCATTGTTCCTTTGTATTTACCTTTTGTGAGCGAGTGAGTGCGCTTTTACCCTTGTTTGTCTTGTTGTATTTGTTTGTCAGTGGTATCCTACCATCCTCCTGTATGTGGTGTAATCCTTGGTGTTTGCCTCACCTGGGTAGTGTGCTACAACCCATCACCTACCTGAGTGTATTCCATCTCTCACTTGCCTTCTCTCCTTGTCGGTATTAACTGGTTGTGCAGTAGTACTCCTGCCAGTATTGGCGTATAGCTACTAGGGGCCATGACCTCCAGGAGTCCACAGCCCAGAATATCCCCACCATCAGTGGCTCTAGCGAAGACCAGACTCCTGGTTAGACTTTGGTTTTGGTTAGTAGTACTGCCGTAATCTTATGCCTTTATTGACTGGTATGTTGGAGGACTATTTCACTTCTTCTGTAACTGGATATATCCCTTTCCCTTGTACCTTGGCCCTATTAGTGCCTCATGCCCTGTGCATTCATAACCAAACAACAAGTGGATTTCCTGGTAGAAAGAGATCCATGGTTAGCACTGTGAGATTTGTGGTAGGATCAAATATTTCTCATGTTTCAGATGATTCTGTTTGTCAGGGTCATATTCATTCCTCAAGGTTCTAGAGCCTACGCCAAGTATATATTGCGTTGGTCCAATCCATCAAGGAGAAGAACATCTGATAGACAAGAACTCCAAGAGTTGCTGATCCTGGTAAACCTACTGATTCAGGAAAGTCAGGTGGGAAGGTATCATTCGATAAAAGTGTCAGCTCAAGCATCACTTCATCAGCATTTCATATTTGCCCAGCCAACATTATGAAACTCCTTAAGAAAGGTGTTGTGATCATATATACATACTATTCCTTAAATTTACCCACATTTCAACATATGGCTGCAACTATGTTTACACATAGGGTAGAGAGAATGAAAATGTAAGATGATGTTTTTCAAGGTCAAAATGAGAACCCCATTCATTTTATCAAACCTAAGGAGGAAGACCTCGAGACATTAATGAAGAGATTTGAAAACATTTTACTTAAGGAGAATAATGTATGGTGGGACATAGTAACCCTTAAAAGATATGCTGCAGATCAAATCATAGATAGGGGTTTGAAAATTAATAAACTTCCATCATTTGATTCTGATAATTAAATTTTTAAGAAAGAATGGAAATTAATTATTGATAGATGTTCATTGTCCTTGCTAGACATAGTGACTAATAAAAAAAAAGGAGAGAACTAGGTGCATTAGAATAAGAAATAACAAAATTAGAAACATTAATAAGTCCATTTAGTAAACTCCAGGATTATAAAGAATTAGCAGGCAATATTAAGGAAAATTAAAGGAAAAGGAAAGGAAAGGAAACTTAAAGGAAAATTAAGAAGAATGAAAAAGAGATTATAGCTATAAAACAGAGTAAGCTAATTAGAGATAGAAGAACAGCTGTTGAGGAGGAAGAAGGAATTTGCACAGTAAAAAATATAGAGGGTAAAAAGAAAGATGAAATTACTAGAACATCCAAAATAAAACAGGATAAACAAATCACTAATAAAAAATCTGTAAACAATCAGGGAAGTAGATTGAATAATAAATAGAATAAAGAGAAGAAGAAGGATGGAAATAGTAATCAACAAACACAGAGACCACAAGAAAATCATAATGAGGTCACGCATACACCTAGTTCCACAATGACAAGTAGAGGTTCAAATAATGAGTGATGTTTCCCCACAACATTATTATGAAGAAAAGAGAAGGGAAGGGACACAACAAACTGGATACTATGGTGGTGATCATAGGAATTATGACCATAGATACCCAAATAAAAATGGTGGATATTATAAGAATTTTTATAATAAAAGGAGATACTATAATAATAGAGGAGGTGGCTATTATTGTGATAGAAGAGGAGGACATGACTATAGAAGAGACTATTATGACAAAAGGAGGGATTATTATGATAATAGGAGGGATTACTACAACTATGAAAGACATCATTATAACAGAGGAGACAACTACAATTGAAATAGAGGGTGCTTTCAAGAACCATACAGGAGATACCCACAGGATGAAGATAGAATAGGAAATGAGGTCAGATATGATGATACTAGAGGGTGAATGGTCTATGATCTACCACTAACTAACAAGTTTTCCCTTCTTAAAAATAGAACACAAGATGAGGTTTTTCACAGGGACAGACAACCCAGTCCCAAACCCTAGATGTGTTACAAGGAACATACAGAGGGACTAGGGGGGATAAAAAGAAAAAGAAAAAAGCTGATAAACAAAAGAAGAAAAAAAGCAGATTATATTAGCACAAATGAAACTGAAGATTATATCTCCCATATACCTAATAAAAATAAAAATTCATCACAAAATAAGAGTATATTTAACTTGAGTAAGAGGATTTTAACAAAAGAAGAGAAAATTCGCCCCCACGAATAAATTGAGCCCATTCAATACATATATTGATATACAGAAATATGTAAGAAAACTGACCATTAAAAAATTCTTTGGAAAAAAAGAGAAACATGATAAGAGAGATAAAGTAGATACACTAGATCCCCCTCAATTTAAAAACAAATCCACGTTTTATCCAACACATGTAAAAGGATGTTTTTTGGAGACTTTTAATAAATTGGTTTGCACTGATGTTAAGAATATAAAAAATAAGAAACACAATAGAAATAATTTAACAAGAAAAAAAAAGAGGCAATAGATAATCTGTGTAAAGATAGCAGTATCATTATTAAACCCGCAGAT
>WWET01000042.1:339329-355196 GCA_011038615.1 Limnodynastes dumerilii | reverse complement strand
ATTTAATGTATTTTCCATGCATGCAAAAAAATTTTAAATTAATAAACAACCCTTACTTTGAAAAATGGTTTAGCCGAGCTGTACACTTCCACCTAAAAAAAGGTTTAAGTGCTTCTCTGAATCAGCCCCAGAATCTATTGTTCTTATTTATGTTCTAACTATTATAACTGTTACGAATAATTATTTCATTTGTGATGTGAATGTAGAGCATGTGTATTGTTAGATTGATTATATTTGTTTACTAGTTGCACCTTCTTTATCATCTAAAAGACTACCATATGTACAAAACAATTTATATGCTTTTTAGTTGAGAAACTCTCGGTGGTTTGAAAGACCAAAATAGAAATGTAATCATTGTGCTTAATCTTGAAAATGGAAAGTCATTTTTAACCTACTTATTGAGGAGCTACTAATGCAGTAATTTAGGCACTAGTATAATGACTCAGAGATAGTGCCAGGGATTAGTCCTCTGTGCTTGGTACATAAAGTGATAACATAATATACTGATCTCTGACATTTACAACTTGAGGCCATAGCCGCTTTTAGCTTTTTTCTTCAAGAGGTTGAACTACAGTGCATCTTCTACATTCCAAGTATAATAAGACAATTGCTGCCATTTATGTGAACAGTGGGATTTATTTCTTTTTCTAAATGTTCCATTGCTTGCTTGTTATTTCATGATGACTAATAGGAGTGATGGGGAAATCAACATATTGATCCCATGTTCTTTGAACTTAGTTAAACAATTTTTAAATTAAAATTTTTTCTTACAAATCTAAGAATAGTTTACTATTGTAACTATTGCAATTTATTGCAATGCTAGTATATATTTAATAACAGTTTTTTGTATTTATTGTATTTATTCATTTATTTTTAATAGACACCATCATGCTGCTCCCAGCTTAGGGACAGCTCCTTCCATGAACTTACTGTTCTCATTTTATATTGCTCTTATATAAAGGTAATCTAAATTACAGACTAGCTTCCCGGAATATCTAGGAGTCTCACAAATTTCTGGCAGTTCTCCCGGTATCCTAGGAAAGCCAACAAATCTCCCGCAAGGGACTTGGGGTTGTGCTTTCATTCAAACCACAGGCTCAAGTCCCACCCCCTGCCTAGCAACACTACTACTCTTGGTGTTACTAGGGGCAGGACGGGGCTTGAAGATGCAATGTCTCTTATAATATGGGGCATTTCTGTCAGGGGTGGGGCTTCAGACGTGATTTGTATCAAGCCCTTGCAGGCATATATGGCTTACCTTAAAATGTCATCAACCCTGCAGTCACTTCCTGATTTGTTAATTATAAGCGTCTGCATAAACTTTCTCTTAATATAATGTGAAAGCTGCACTTCAGCTATTTCATAATATGCTTTTATCTTTTGTTTTAATTTTGTCTGATCACAATCCATTTCATAGTCTGCTCACTTAAAATCACTTCCTGGATCTGTTGATCATATGGGGCCTGATCCAGACCTACGCTGTTACACTGAGCGTTCTAACGCTCAGCGTAACAGCAGCTGACTCCCCTGACACTCCCCATGCTTGGAGCGTATTTACACTCCCTTATGCCGGCTGAAAGCTACCCTAACTTCAGCCAGCGTAAGGGAGTGTAACTACGCTGGGACGGCGGCATTACTACGATAACGCCGCCCTCCCAGCCTGAGGGACGCCCTCTCCAGCGTTACTACGGCGCTGCTACCATTTTACGCATACAAAGTACGTAAGTGGGATGACGTTTTCGAGTGTGAATCTGGTTCATATTTCTTAGGCCATACAAAGGACCATGTACAAATATATACAATTAAATGAAATTAAGAGAGGAAAGTTACTCCTTGACTAAACCATGTTGATTACAGGGGGAGTCAAGTTAATTATATTCTTTTTATGCAGAGATATATCTTTGAATGGCTTACTGCACACAGATACTGACCAGCTTTACTATAACACTGTTATTTAGACTTGGGCTGGGAGACGTCACCTCTCAACTCTAATACTTTTTTGCAACAGATGAAATATGACTCCCCTGTAATCAACATGGTTTAGCCCAGGAGTAATTTTCCTCTCTTAGGGGTCTATTTACAAAGGTCGAATTCTTTAAGTTAAATCAATTCGCAGCGTTTTGCCGTGAATTTGCCACAAATTTTTCATTTAAATCGCGGGATTCACAAAGAATCGATTTTGCCGCAATTTAAATGAACTCACGCGAGCTGCAGCAATTTTAAAAGGGCTAAATCGCTGTGATTTTCAATAGAAATCCACCGCGATTAGCCCTTTAAAAAATCGCGGCAGGCAAAAAAATTTCTAAGTGCAGCATGGCTGAAATCCTTAGCCATGCTGTACTGATAGAACTACAAGGCTCAGAAATGATGAGCCTTGTAATAATATCAGCAGCAGCATTGCTAACGATTGCAGCCATGTGTGTGTGTGCGTGTAGTGTAAAAAATAACCGTTCACATTAAACACACATTAAATAATAAAAGAAAGTATGCATGTAAACAAGTTATAAACCCTAACTAACATTGTCCCCTACTGTGTGCACTTACCTACTGTGGTCATCTTTCCTAACCTATGTGTAATGTGTGTATTATATCGTGTGTATTAAATAAAAATGTTTTTACACTCACAGTTTGAAGTCTTCTTTTTTAGTTTTTCTTATAGCTTAGATGATTTTTCTTCAATTGATTGAAGTCTTCATCTTCATTGAAGTCTCCGATGGCGATTCTTCTTTCATCAGCTGGAGACAGGACGCTGCAGAACTTCTTCCCATCCGGACCTCTTCAAATGACGGTGAGGTCGCTAGGGGGCAGTACTTTTTATAGTGGAGATGAAGTCAGTTATATTGGTCCTCTACTGTTTGTGACGTCATATAACTTGTTTACATGCAAACTGTCTTTTATTGTTTAATGTGAACGGTTATTTTTTTTAACACTACACGCACACACACTCAAGGCTGCGATCGTTAGCCATGCTGCCACTGATATTATTACAAGGCTCATCATTTCTAAACCTTGTAGTTCTATGAGTACAGCATGGCTAAGGATTTCAGCCATGCTGCACTTATTTGTTGACACACAAAAACACATGTCAACTCCGTTGACATGTGTTTTTGATGCTCCGGACCGGTACCTCAGCCGGAACTCGCAGCTCTCTGCCTGCAAATTTTTTGGGGCGAATTTTAGTTCACACTAAAGGCGATTTCTTCAAATCGCCTTTAGTGAATGCCACAAATTTTTTTGTCTTCTATTTTTTCTATGGCAAATATCTGGATGAGTATTGTCCAGCGATGTTTGCCTGGTCGATTTTGCTAAAGGATAAAGTCCCGGGACTTTGCCTTTAGTGAATATGGCGATTGCATGATCGCCTGAAAAGTCCCGAGAGTTTAGCAAATTCGACCTTTGTAAATTGACCCCTTAGGACCTGATCCACACTTAAGATCGCGATAGGTTCCTAAATATAAGCAACTAATAGCAATGAAACTCCCACGGCACACCACTGGTTTTCAGGTTCGTATGTGACTTACGAGTGCCATAGGGCACCCTTAATTGTAGTTTCACATTTCAATGCGTAGGGCATCTATTTAGGAACGCAAGTACATAACCGTGCCTTTGTCGCATGATTTAAATGCCTCCCTCCACCCATTTCTGCGTATCTTCCTATTTACTTATTCATAGAACGCCATTTCTGCGTATATGTTACCGTGAACCTACAGACTTTAGGTGTGCAGTGCATAAGTATGTAATTTACGCACTTAAGTCCAACGTTAATAGTGTAGAAAAGTTACTACGCATGCGCAGTCTATCTGTTCTTAAAAAAACGCACCTAAAATCCGAAGCACGGAAATTGCGAACATAAATCCAACGCAAATAGCATATGAAAAAGTTACTACGCATGCGCATTTCATCCGTTCTTAAATATACGCACCTAAAATCGGAAGCATTCTTAAGTGTGAATCAGGTCTTTAGTTTCAAATTCCTTCTTAAGTCTAAATCAGGCCCCTGTTGCTTGTTTTTCACTTCAGTGTCTGCAACACTGATTAGTTTGACAGAGCAGCAGTTCCCCCTTGCCTGTTGACATCCTGTGTGTTATCAATGCTTACTGGTGTGCTCTGGCCAACTGCTTGTACCAGCCTCCAAATTCTTCATTGCTACATCCAAGGACTTAAGTTCTCTTCACTCCCACTTCACTTTTTCACAGAGACATCTCTTGTATGCCATTTGCAGTTAAATCCAAGATGAGTTTTCTTTTAAATGCTTATTACAAATTAATGCAGAACTTTATTTTTGCTGAAGAAATATCTCAATTATCTCAGCTGACCATTTATAGCCTATTTTTATTTGTACTTATATGATCACACATTAAGTGAATTTCCAAAAATGAACTAAGTACAGCTTACTAGTGATATAAATCAATGTCATTGTCAGATCTTTTAGATGTTATCGACTGAACATATTATTTTATTAACATAACCTAAAAGGAAAAAAATAAATATTATGGATCACTTTAGCAGGCTTCTTGAAGTCCACACGCATGAGGCGAATGAACTTTTCGTTTATCCCCCCCTCTCGTGTGCACTTTGCAACATTTACGCTGCCATTAGCCTACGTTAAGTCTCCCATGTGGATCAGTGGTTCGTACGACCACTTATTCATATGGAATTCATATGGAAGTCCTTAAACCAGCCCTTACTGTATAATTTAAATGCTTCCCTTCCCACCTTGTGGAGGTTTGGTGGGCAGAGGGGATGACCCACCTTGTCATTATGATCTACTAGTGTACGGAATAGCATGCCGTATGAAAGGAGATCGCCAACGTAACATTTGGCGTGGACATGCGCAGATGTTACAGTTAGGGTTACTATATCAAGATGCTTGCAGAAGTAGTCTGACCTACAAGGGTCTAGTTTCGTCCCACAATCGCTATAGTATAATACCTAAGTTGAATTATAGGAAATTCAGATAGAAATATCTTCTCTTATTGAAGAATATGGGAACAATAATGCATCTTTTAAGGTATTCATTTCAAAATACAAAATCATAATCTCAATATTTTAGTGCATCATAAACCCTTAAGGTTTACACACTTAAAATAACATTGGAATGACTTCATTTATGGATGTCTGGATCATGAGAATCCAAATCTATAATATAAGTTTGTTTAGTGCTTATCTGCACTAGTAAAATGTGATAGTTCTCCACATATTGTGTGCAGAAAATGAGCATTTTACTTAGTTCTGGATCTGATCTAATGTCAGCCTGAAGCTCACCATCCGGGACATAGAGCTGGGGCCACGGGATAGTAAACCACACAAAAAATTTACTGCAAAAACAAGATAATCTCTGAGGGCCTGATCCTGATATGGAAATGACACCCGACTTCTGCAAGCTGAAGTTCCATATGCTAAGAGACCTGTCCGATGGGGCGGCACTTCAAATCTGCATGTCTAGTCACTGCAAGACCGGTGGGGATAGGTATGTAGATGAAGTGAAGTGGCGGCTGCATGCACTTCCACATGAATCTGCATTGGGACAAACACAGATCCATGCAGAGAACTTAAGGTAGAGCACACCCCTCTCACGTGCAGGCTTACAGACCTCTATGCATACAGAATATGCATGGAGATCTGGATCAGACACTGAATCATTACAATGACTGCCCTCAGTCCTGAACAGATTAACTAATTCGAATTGAAAATTAGGATGATCAATTACTTAACCTTCTCAGAGCCAATCTACTCTTCCTTGTACCTTTCCAGAACCTTTTGGGAATAATGTTGTATTAAATGAAATACATATGAGGTCAGCTAACCATCAAGAAGTGTAAATCCTGTAACATATACTTTATAAGGATAATAGACAGACTTCTACATAACTTGTTGCCATCTAAATGGACGATGAGTATGTTTGGAGGCCAGTGTTGTCTGCATTCAAAATAAATACTTTACCTCAAGGCCGACTATAAGACCCCATGCCAGCCTAGCCAACGATAGCAAATACCAGCACCCTCAACCAAGTTGATGTGGGCCACCCTTAAAGTTGCCCTCTCTCCAGAAATAATCTGTTAGCCTTTTAATCCCATAGGATAATTGATTGAGAGATTTATGCACCTTCCTCTAAATTGATTAATAGAGAGGGTGGTCTGATGATCTCCTGAAAGGGCAGAAACTGCTTGGTTCAGTTGACCCAAGGATAAAGATTCAACACACTGAAGAAATTAGAAAGAAATAAATTAGAAATCTAAAGCACCATACACACTGCAGTTTTTTAAATGATGGACGACATTACAGAACATTTTTATTGCCAATCAGGCTGCATACACACTACAAACGATTTTCTGTTGAGCCTTCAGTACTGAATGGCTGATCGTTTATATTAAACTTTTTAAAAGATGCGATCAAACGATTTTGTGTACTTTACAACGATCAGGCATGATCGTTGCAGCTTACACACTTGCACGATATCGTTTAAAACACTCCTTTCACGGGTGTTTTGAACGATTATCATTCAAGAAAACTGTAGTGTGTATTTTAGTAGTTGAGTGACAAGCATTGTTGTATGAAATGTTGCCCAAGGAATACTCTCTTCCCATTTATCATGACACAAGATAAGATATAGCAACATAGGTATTGTTCTAAACACTGGTTCACTCTGATTCAATCCGTTTGTCGATTGGATTGGGGTGATGGATTAAGTAGAAACTGTCCCAAATTCCAAGAAACGTGTAAAAGAGATATCCAATATGATGTCACGAAAGGTACTTCTGCCAGAGACTATGGGCTAGATTTACTACGGAAGGTAAAGTGGAGATGTTGCCCATAGCAACCCAAAAAATCAGATGATGTTGATTGCTGCAAAGGCAGCTAGGTCTGTAATGAAGTCAATAGAAATATTCGTTCAAGGTAGCAGCAGCCCAGCAGGATATTTCCAAGGCACCATGACTCTGTAACACACCTCATAAACTCTTACAAAAATCTTTAACATCTTGTGCCATAGTAGGACATCACACAAAGTGGGGTAGAAAACTTATGGTCTTGTGGTCACCTGGATGTCCAGCCATCTTATACTCATGAACCACCTTGAGAATTTCCCTTCTTATGCATTTTGGCACAAATGTCTGTTTTGATGTTTGATGTTTGATCCTGATAAACCAGAAGTTGTATGTGAAGAGTCAGGCCTAAAAAGACCGCATATACGCAATCTACGTATCAAAACGATATGCAGATTACGTACAATAGCTACTACGCATGCGCAGTAGCTATTGTTCATTGAATTACGTTCATCTATGGAACACAGACGTAGTTCTGGATCCGGCCCAATTACTCCTTCTGTATCAATTTTCTCCCCTGGATGCTAGAACATAAGAAGAATTACCAACATTTTAATAAAAAATTAAAGCCTGCTTTATCTTCCCTTGAACTAATACTCCTCTCTCTGGAGCTACCAAATACCTAATCAAAATTCTAACACCCTTGAACAATGACAGACCATAGAAGAAGGCAAATATGCTTCTTTCTGATTCAACCATCTTCATATACCTTAACATCTGGTAATGGACAGGGAGCCAGTCCTATTGGCTCTGGATCTCCCCTTCCACACTTTCTATGCAGAAAAAAGTGTTTAAAAGGCAAAAGCACATGAAAATACATTCTGCCTGCCACACATTCTGCTCTGAATACTCACCTTGGGCCAGATCTAGACCTACGTCTGTGTTACAAGCTAGTGCGGATCGTATTTACTCAAGCTTTAATACTATGCACTCCCCTGGGCACTCCCACCAGTCATCCGTAATTACACTGTCTTACACCTGCTGGACCCTACCCTAACTCTTGTAATCGTAACTACGTCCAGACATAACTACGCGATGGTCGTAACTATGTAACCCAGCCCATACTATACTATTTAAATGCCTCCCCCCGTCTACATAGCGTAATTGGAGCGTATATTCCGTTGGCATATTATAGGAACACCCCTTCGTATGTAAATACAAAAATGTTACGGACGATCTATTCAAAATTACGGCTGACATGAGTTACAACAGGAAACAGCTGCTGGGAGCATGTGCAGAATGTATTAACTGCCAAAATTATTATTGCGGGTGGCGTAAATACGCCCGCAGCTGTAGTTTTGGATCTGGAAACCTTTTCTAAGACCAGATTCCCAATCCATGACTGTGGGATCCAAAACACAGCATTGGCATATTTTTTCTGGGGTGGTGAAGTAATTTCTGATGGTGTGGCAATGACCATCCATCAAATCCTGTGCTCTAGCAGCTGCCTATTTTTCCACTCTGCGAGGGGATGGCCCAAGTCCCCCTAGGCCAGCTCACCCACTGGAGACCACAATGAATCGGGAATTAGTATCAAGGGACCTTTTCATTTCTAAGTTGAATGGGAAGCCCGGTAGACCTATGAAACCTTTGCATCCTTCAGCAAGGTAACCAGAATGAGAGAGCAAGGTGACAGCAAACACAACAAAATGCACATGGACAAAAACAACACTAGAAAATGCAAAATATACTAAAGACAAACTAACGAAGGGCCACATTTACAGATCCGTTTTTGCGTCTGATAGCATGCGTATATTTAGGAGTGGATTAACTGCGTAGAAACCTTTTCCATGCAATTTACTAAATGTTTACGCACATAAGTACTTTAGGCACGGACTTGTGAATCACATTTAGGGACATACATACGGAGGGGCGTGGTTGTTTTCCATATGTTAGAAGTTATGTGAAAGTGGGCAGGGGGAGGCATTTAAATGGGCAATTGATGGCACAGTTAGATAGATACACATGTACGTAAATAACATACGCACATAAGTACACACTTAGAGATAAGGATGCGTAAGTACACACATAGAGATAAGGGTGCCCTATGGAGGCGTAAGTACACACTTAGAGATAAGGATGCCCTATGGAGGCGTAAGTACACACATAGAGATAAGGGTGCCCTATGGAGGTGTAAGTCATCACATCTCGTCCATGCGAGAGGAGTGTCACGGGTGTTGCCTTGCTACATGCGTGCATAAAAACGAGCACATAGTAAATACCGATCTGTGAATCCGGTCCGAAAATACAATAAACTAAGCCAGATTGTTAGATGTAATCCTGCTGATCTGCAATCCAAAAGAAAATTCCATGGTAGGAGGAAAATTCAGCATTTTATTACAACTTCACATGATCCATTTTTTTCAGTCTTTGAAATGCAAACAGAAAGATTACAAGAAATCTGCTTTTTTACACTGTATTTTTCATAATGAAGAATAGTTTGATGTGCGTCAGTTACTCAGCCGCCTGTTATAATTGCATATGGTAATTTATTAGAAGGTCTGCTGAAAATTATTAAAATAGAGTTTGCTTTTTTTTCTTAAATTCATGGTAGAAAATTAGTTTTTATAATTCCTTATTAAAACGACAGCATTTAGCTATTATAATGGTCATTGTACTGCAATATATTTCTATGACATTTCTTCTCATCTAGTAGGAATATTTTCTAAAAAATGCAAATATCGATTTAGTAACAGCAAATGAGTTATCATTCTCCCAAATAAGGAGAGCTGTTCCAAAGGTATATACTTATATAGGGCTGGAGTTTGTAATCCAGGTTAATATCTGGGAAGATCTGGCCACATGTCTTGCAATCGATCTCCATATGCCTGGAGATCTGTCCGACAGGACGGGGCATCCTCTTCACCTGTCTAAATTCTAAGGACATTTTACAGCGTGGGCTGGGTTTACGAGTCCTTGCGGATCAGCGGTTATACAGAGAAAACTTACGAAGGAGACTTAAGGTAGGTATATGTCAGAGTAACTTCTCCATAACTGCACACAAGAGGGGAGTGACAGGGGAGTTCATGCCCATCTTCCGTGCGGACTGCGAGACCTCTGTACATTCTGAAAACCCATAGAGAGCTGAATCCGGCCCATAATGAGGCAAAGGGTCATGTTTTAGAGTGTTCAGATGGAAGCAGACAAACCATTTTGATCAGAGGTTGTAAATGTAAAGAAAACCATGTTATTTTCTAGAATAAATGTCTGGATAATATATTAAGATATTTAAAAAAAATTTATGTTAAACATTAGTTATTGAATAAAAACTCTAAAGGAAAAGGAAAATCATTTATATAGTTAATAGTCATTTACTTAGGATGCAGGATATGTTTACAAACTAATTCCCATGATCCCGTTTCATTTTAGCCCAGAATTTGTGCAACTAAAAACAAGACAAAATACTTAAGGTAACACTGCATCATCATAACCATCAATATCAACTTCCTATTTTAATGGGCCTTGTGCAATATCAAAGATGGGCTATATTCAGAGCTCTATTTCAATTCCACCAATTTTCAACTGCACAATGTTAATGCCAACTCCGTGTCAAAACTTCATGTGTGTTGTTGATCTTCTAGGAGATGTATCACTGGAGATTCATGGATAAACTCTCAGTCCAGGAATCCCTGTGCCAAAGAACTGTTGTCCCCTTGGAAGATCAAGGCAATACATGTGTCCTTGTACTGCCATGTTCCTGTGCCTATTATGGATAGTAGGTGCAGGAAGAAAGTGCTGACCAAACCAAACAAGTATGTACATATAAAATAAAAACCCATTAAATTGGCAGCATAACTGCTTCTTATATCAGGGGATTATTCTGTGAAATGTTTATGCTATATTTTTATTGTAGTTTATTCTTGCCTAATATGCCTTTACCATGATGTTCTATTAAACTATTGTACTGTTTTTTTCTGTTTTTGTTTTTTGAATATAAGAAGCAGCTATACTCCATACCATTGAAGATGGTAATGACCATGAGCACACAGTGAAAGGACATTTGCTTCAACCAATCATGGACACCCATTCTATATGGACTTTGTTTAAATAGCTGGAACTTTTACACTGCCGATATTGCTTTTAGAAAGGACACGTGTGGCCAAAACGCATCAGCCAACAGTACTCCCTGCTCTGTGCAAGCTGTTTTTGGAGCTCCCTCAGCCCCCTCTACTGTACGGCTATTACCATCTTCACCGGTATGGAGCATAGCTGCTTCTTATATTGTATAATCATTCTGTGATATTTTTATATGTTATGTTTTTATTTTAGTTTATCCTTGCTTAATATGTCTTTATCATGATGTTCGTTCTATTAAACTATTTGTTCCGTTTTTTCTGTCTTTTGAATATATTACATAAGAATACAAAGCCTTTAAACGGATTTCCTTCTCAGCACCATTTTTCATTTGCAAATTAAAGGTCTTTTTATTTTATTTGTACACACTTGTTTGGTTTTGTCAGCGCTTTCTTGCTGCAGCTACTAGCCATATTTTGTAGCAATTGGAATGAAAATTCAAGCGCACCTTATCCCTGCATGCTGAAACTGATCACCTGAAGATGTCTCAAATCTCCAAAAAATAGAATCAAATAAATCACGAATCATAAATAAAACAAATAAATAAATAATTGTCCCAAAGCTGTAAACCAGGTTAATGGAAGATCAGCAGTAATGATGATGGATCCTACAAAGTTCCTTCCCTCTCAATGATGATGGACATGGGGATAGAAACAAAATGACATTTAATCAGAATGAAGCATATAAAAAAATCAGAACATCATACCTGGAAGCAGTGGAAATGAACAGCAAATAGTGGCTGCCGCAAGATGGAATTCCCAGGTTTCGGCGCTCAGATGCAGTCTTGCTGTCGGGTCCTCGGTGATGACGTCTTAGATCAGCTGGCCGGTTTCTGTCTGACGCGTTTCAGGCTGAACTCAGTGCTTTCTCAATGTCTCAACCGGCATTTGCATTCTCCGTCCATTATAAGGCTGTAGTGGTGTTGCTCATTGGTTGTGTTTCCCATGTGTCCCGCTCTGATAATAACCATAAGAATAAAAATCTACTGACACCCCCAAATAAAGGTTTTGAGAAGGCTTATAGTCACTCCTACAAAAAGGATTTGAGAAGGCTTATAGTCTATTTGGAACCATCATGGTACTACTATTATATTGATTTGCACTATTTTTGTAAGATTGTAATAGACTGTAACACTTTGTATGCTCCGGGTATCATTGGGACATGGTCCCTTTAAGAATATGTGGCACAATTGAGTACTCAATAGAGACTAACCTTGAGAACTTAGATCCATTTGAGGTATGTATTATATGTAATACTGTATCTTTGAGGACTATAAGCATTCTTTTTTGGGGAGTGTCAGAAGATTTTTATTCTTATAGTTATTATTGGAGCGGGACACACGGGAAACACAACCAATCAGCAACACCACTACAGCCTTATAAACGCGAATGCCGGTTGAGACTTTGAGAAAGAGTTGAGTTCAACCTGAAATGCGTCAGTCAGAGACCGGCCAGCTGATCTAAGATGTCATATCTGAGGACCCGACAGCAAGACCGCATCTGAGAGCCGAAACCTGGGAATTCCATCTTGCGGCAACAACTTCTTGCTATTCATTTCCACTGCTTTCTGGTATGATGTTCTGATCGATTTTATCATATTTTTATATGCTTTGTTCTGATTAAATGTCATTTTGTTTCTATCCCCATGTCCATCATCATTGAGAGGGAAGGAACTCTGTAGGATCCATCACCATTACTGCTAAGAGGTTGTAGACCCTCTTGTTACAGGGAAAAGCAGCAGAGTATTAAGTGCTGCCCCCTCTAATTCAATTATACTTATCCCTGTGCCTGACTTAGCATCCTCCTCGACCAAGTAGTGTTCTAAGGCACTGACCTCATAGCAACATAATAAAGTTACTATGTACTTATCTATTATTTTATGGTCCATATGCAATAATATCTGTTCTAGATATTGATTAATACACTATTCATAATATAACATTTAAAATAAGATTAATAAAAAAATGATGACTGAGTGCTGGTATTGATAACAAGGACAGCCAAGTTAAAAAAAAAAAGTACTATTTTAGGAGAACATTCTTTTCCTTGGAGACTGACATTGTTCAACTTTGGTAATTGGAAAGCAAATCTCAAGAACAGTTTAGCATGATAAACATTTCTATCAGGAGCAAAAAATATGATTGACATAGGCTCGACTTTGATGAGCTTTTGCAAATTCCCAGAGATTATTTCTTCTAATAAAACATTAATGATGTATGTTTGTATATTCAAGAGGATTTGTGTATGAGCGATAATGAAACTTGGGTTTATAATCAAATACATTTGATTGTTGGTGGATTAACAATTTTATTGCAACCAAGAGGGGTGGCATTACTTCTAATATTTTATATGCTGGCACGAATTATAAAAAATCTTTAAAGCCTACCAAGCAATTACATATCTACAAAGGTTCATTTGTATGGAATGTGCTTTCACACTTATAAATAAGGTCTCCAGTTAAGCTGAGGCTCCTCTATTCTACTTAAGGAAAATATTTTACCCAACAATTAAACAGGTTCAATATTGAGGGAACCAACCTGTCAAAAGCATATATACTGTACACAGATATCATAAAATATCATACAATTTAACATATCACTATGTACATTACAGTAGTTTGGTTTTGACTTTTGTTTTTAGTTCAAACTTGTTTTGTTTTGTTTTGTTTTGTTTTTTTAAATGTTTCCGGTGGCTATAAAATATGTTTCCAGTGGCTGCTTGCTAATGTTTGACCAACAGGAATTTAAGATAAATTGAGTTACAACTGGGCTGACACAAAGCAAGAATAATATACAAGCACAGTACCATTTTGCAGGTTCACATGAGTTTTAATATATATTTGGATAATACTAAATTATTGAAAGTTGTTGCCCATTAAGAATTTCTGGGTTTATAATTCCAAATTCATTTTACATTTATTGCAAGATGCAATATATTTTTTATGTTTAAATGAAAGAAAGTCACATTTGGTTTGTCTTTAGGGGATATTGTGACATGAAATTTCTTAAAGTTTATCTTTTGCTAGTTACATTGAATCCTCTAATTTGCAAGCTAAAACCTCTCAATAAAGCACTACAGTAAAGTCAAGAAATGTCTTTAAGTGGCCAGAGAGAGAAGACAGCAGTACAGAATATGAGCAAATGGTATTTATGCATAAAATCATTAAGCAACTGAATATTTATGATCAAAAGACTGCATGAGAAATATTTGAGAGTATTGCTTATTTGCTATATTTATACAGGCTTGTGGATTTTCTAGAAACAAAAAAAATAAAATAAATTTGTCTCCTGTAATATATTCAGTACAATTAGACAAAGTATAACATCAGAAAATATAAACAGTATTATATCATTTGTTATATAACAAGATAGTTACATTTGGAACAGGATCCAGATTTTCTTGTGGACTTTGATAGACCACTCCTCTTACCTGTAAGAAATCCTGACACAATACATTAAGACTTTTGCGTCATCCTCACATAAAATGGGGACAGCTCAGAACTCTGGATAGTATGTAAGGCGCTTAGCACACCTTCACTTTACTGTTTTCATTCCTCCATCCTCCCTCTCAATGTATTGTGCACTGTCCTGTGATTGCTACTGGGCCTGAAGGAGCTATCAGGTCATGAATTTGATACCTGTGTGGATTTATGTAGTACAACCCAGATCCATGTTTCCCACTGGGCACAACGGGCAGGTGCCCAGAGCCTCATGAGTCTAGGGGCCCTTGAGCACTACTGCCTGGCCCAGGTTGGAGACGGTACTGAGCAGCGCAGGGACCCTAGAGCTTCCTGCTCAGCCAGTCAGCTGTCATTAACAATAGCGCTGTGTTAGCTATATATCTATCTCTTTAAGGATCCCATTAATAAGAAAAAAGAATCTAAAAATTGGTTGCCATCTCAGTCTGTTGGCTGTTACAAGTGTAATATTTTACAGTGCCTAACATGCAATCATATTCAACATAAAGCGGTAAATTGTGTTTCAACAGTAACCAACAATTGTTTTTCTATAAAGATTTTTGCCAGTTGTGAGATGAATAACGTAGTCTATCTCTTTCAGTGCCTGTGCGCCCTGCAGTATGTGGGATGCACGGCTCAGCTACTGAGGGAGAGACTGCGTGAACATCGCAGTAATATATCTAAAAAATGCCTTAATCATAGTGCAAGTAGACATTTTGCTTCTGTACATGATAGTGACCCAACAGGTTTGCGGGTCACTGTCATCAATTTGATTAAACCTACACCCAGGGGGCTGATAGGTTTAGATTTCTGTGTCGTAATGAAATGAATTGGAGTTTTTAATTGCAAATGTTGATGCTGGATGGAATGAATGAAGCTATAGAATTTACCACCTTGGGATTTTAGAATGGATTGTTGAGAACACCCCTGCGATTGTGTTATTAATTAATTATTAAAACTCTAAATTCTAAAACTACCTTATATGTTTAATATGGCATTAATGATATGATTGAATGTTGGGCAATTAATTACTAGTTAGAAAGTTTGATTGGGAGCTTTTATATTATACATATTCGATTTTTAGATAGATCTAATCCTGTTACAGACCACTTTTCTAATACTAACACTCCTTGTATTTCACTATATTTTATTTTAACTTTAAATCTTCTAAGGTTCTCTTGTTAATTTGAATGTTTGGTCTTTTTATTTATATATGGAATATATTTAGTAACTATAAAAATATATGCTACTATTGTTACACTCCGTAGTAGTTGCACTGGCAGGATCTAGCAGGCTTAGGTTCTATGTGCTCCCTTTTTACCCAGCTGTCAGGTAATCACCTGTGGAGGTGTGTCAGGGTTGCCTTGTGATTGGAGGATCCCTCCTTAAATACTCCCTGCTCACTTCCACAGGTGTCGGTTATAGCGTCTGGTTCCTGATCGTGCTAGCTGGCTGTCTGAGTGCTTTGTTTGCTTTTTGCATTATCCTGATACCCTGCTTTCCTGGTGTGTACC